>JADRCD010175548.1:0-19792 GCA_019843815.1 Montemys delectorum | reverse complement strand
TCTCTCTCTCTCTCTCTCTCTCTCTCTCTCTCTCTCTCTCTCTCTCTCTCTCTCACTGAGCCTGTAGTTTGCTGTCTTAGCTACAGTAGAGCCCGCAAGCCCCAGCGATCTCCCTGTTAGGTATGCGCTGCTGCACTTGACTTTTTTACATGGGTTCTAGAGAAGAGAACGCAGTTGTGCTTTCACAGCAAGCGCTTTACCCATTGAGCCATCTCCCCAGCCCTATTTAGTTTGAGATATATCTTACTACATACCCCAGGCTGGTCTCAAATTTTAAATCCTCCTGCCTCAGCCTCTCGTATGCTGGGATTACAGTTACCCACCACACCTGACTTACGTTGACTTTTGTATTTCATAAGCAGTAATATTCTAAGCAAAACTATCAAATTATATGAAGAGGATAATAAAACTTATATTTTCACTCTGAGATAGTCATAGTGAGCTTGTTGTATTTGCAGATGTTTTCCATTTTCTTATTCACCACACCTCATTTAGAAGCTTTGTTTGTTTGGTAGTGCCAGAAAAATAAAACAGGGGCTTGCACATGCTAGACAGGCATTCTGCAATTGAGCCACACCCCATTTTTATACAAGTTCTTAATGAGAAAACCATCTCATTTACCATTATTGTGTATCTTCTTGTGTTGTCTATTAGAAGCCTATTCTGTCTTTTTACTGTTTGCCATTATCTGACACTGTCTTCTTGTTATTTTCTTGGCTGCATTGTGCATTAAGTCTGAAAACACTTCGGTTCAGATGTGGGTAGGGGGTCCCTGCCACCCTCGCAGATCAACTGTGGAGTCATATTTTAATCTGTTCACTTAAGAGACCTATTTCCCAAAGTGGGGAAAATTGGGTAATCCCAATGTGGAACTTATAGTCTGCTTACTTTTATTTTAAGTCTAAAAAGGTATTGGCCTTAGAAAACTGAAGACATGTTTTAAAATAGGATAAGAATATCAGTGATCAGCTGAGAGAAAAGGTTATTTAATGAAACACTTCTCAAAGTAAATCCACCAATTCCATGTGAACTTACGGTTGATTTCCATAGCATAGACTAGATGATCATTGGATACGAGGAGTGTGTGTTGTGTTTCAGTTGTCCCAGGGGTTGGGGGGGGGGAAAGAAAACAAGATGATGGTTGAGAGGAACATAAAACAATTTACCAACACTAGCACTGATTTGCTGCTAGGAGATGCAAAGACTCAAGCCTGAGAGTTATACATTGATGCTTGGAAACAGTGCTTTGCTTAGAATAAAAGTGCCTATCATTAATTCTGGGAAATGGATTTCATGAATATTTATCTAGCCACATGTCTGTGAGCCACAGCTCCAGCTCAGGAGTTAAGCACTGGAAAGACACAAAGTTGCTCACAGACGATCCTTTTAACGTTTGAGTTGAACAACCAAGCATTCCCTGAATCCGACCGTGAAAAACTCATCAGCACAAATGGATACCAAGGGACAGCAAAGCAGCCACATGAGAAACTAAAAACCTGCATTTAATGATGTTACTAGAAAAAAGTATAGTCTTTTTTATTTACCTCTTTATCATCTCTCATTAACCAGTATAATTAAAAACATAAGCAGTAAAAATCTTACATAGTCCAGAACCTTCTGTTTGCTTGCTTTAAATATATACTTAATTAAATTCTTTTTTAGACAATTTCTCACATGTATACAATGTGTACATCCCCACCTTTCTATCTCCCCTGTCGACCTCCCCACTGCAGCCACAGAAATGTCTCTCTCCTATTTATGACTAGTCATTTGTTTTGTGACTCTCTTCCATTAATTAGCACCGCCTGTGTGCCCATGAGTTTGGTGCTATTCTTTGGAGTCTGGTGGGCTCCCCAGAGGCTCCACAACTAAAGACAGTGATTCTTCCCCTTCCCCAAAGTCTATTGATAGTGATAGCCAATAGATCTGAGGTAAAGGGTTAGGGCCCTGTGAACCCTTCCCATTTCCTTGACTTATTGATAATCCTGGTCTGCTGTGGGCCCTCCACAGGTAATTATCATTGTTGTGAATTAATGAATGTAATAGCTAGGGATACATCATATGATGTTACAGCCAACAACTCAAGGGAAGTAAGACTCAGAACTCTAGAGAGTGGGTTTTAGAGAAAAATAGCAGATACTTCAAAATTTGCACTTTAGTCTGTACTTATTTCTTTATAAAACCATCGAGTGCCTATGGCGGGATGAAAACTACTTTACTTCCAAATTAATGAGTGCTCTTCCATTAATTTGGAACTGATCATCTGCCCTGGAATCAGGGAAGAGAGTCTTACTATGAATTCTAGTCTTACGGTCTATCTGGTCTGCAAACACCTCTCCATAGATCATCCAGTAGGGCATGTAGAAGATGTTCCGGGCCAGTTTCCAAGAAGGCTTCTCCTCTGGGTGCAAGATGGCTTGCCGAGCCACTCCAAAACTCATCAGCACAACCAGCATAATGACCACAAAGTACAGCATATCAATCATCTGCATGGGAAGAACACAGTTGGACTTCTGGACCAAGTTCACGCTGGTTCATGCTCTTGTGCTCTCCAGAGGTGTCACTTTAGTTATGATGAAGAAAGCTCTCCCATCTTTCCCTTCTCATCCACGGGCTGTGTATATCCTTTCTAAAGCATTAGTGTTATTCCAGACCCTGCTGCCTTCATCTGCAACAGGATCCTTCTTGCTTTTCTTTTGTTGCTGTTCATCACTGTAATGTGGTTCTAGAATGCCTCTCACAAAAGGCTTTTGACTTATGCTTTTCAGTTTGTATCTAGACTACCCAACTCTAAAGGCCACGTGTTAAAGGGTTAGTTTTCAAGTTGACACTATTGATCCCCAGGATGGAGATGAGACCTTTGAGAGGTGTGGCTTTCTGCGAGGTCCTTAAGGGATCAGGATGAGGGTTGGACTTTGTCACCTCCCTCTCTCTTTTCTCCTTGTCTTACTCTGTAAGCATGCTTGCTCTAACATGTACTCTGGCATGAGGTACTCCTTTGACACACACTCAAAGCAATAGGCTCAGCCAACCATGCCTGTGAGCTGTAATATACATTTGCTTTTATAAGTAGTATTTTATTATGGAGACAAAAAGCCAAACGACACACCCCTACACAGATGCTCTTCTGGTAATTATAACTGCAAACAGAGAAAGGGCTGGCCATGGTGGCACACCAATACTTGAAGGCAGAGGTGGGGAAGGGGGTGGTTTGTGATTTTGAGGCCACTTTGGTCTACATAATGATTGCCAGGCCAGCCAGGGCTAGCAAAGATCCTGTCTTACAAATGACCAAAAAAAAAAAAAAAAAAAATAGAGAAAGGAATGACTCATATCAGAAAACATGGGAGGTTTTAGGAGCAACAGCAAGAGAGAATGCATCTTGGAAATAAAGACATGAAGAATTGTGAGGACACACATGAGTGCTGAGTGCTCCGGATGCTAAGCTGATATAAATCCCATTTCCTCCCTTTTATGTGGTGCTATGGATTGAACCATATGTGCTGGCAGGTACTGAGCTACATGGCCAGTGCGAAACTACTATAACCCCCAATTTAAACAAAAACACTTTTCTATGTATATGGGGTGCCTTGCCTTTCACAAGTTTGTCTGCACCATATACATGTAGTGCCAATGGAAGGTGTCAGATCACTTGGGACTGGAGTTACAGACAGATGTGGGCCAACACGGGGCTGCTTGGTTTCAAACAAACTCAGATTTTTAGAAGCCAGTGCCCTTAACCATTTAGCCATCTCTCTAGATCCTGTAATCCTTAATTTTGAACCCCTCTGAGTATAAGGGTCCTTACTGGAATTAACTAAACCATATGTCCTGTAGCTCAAATCCACTGGCTCTATTAAGTTAGTAATTATTATTCTATTATCCCATTAGTTGATTGTTATGTAACAGAAGATGGCCTTTCTTCTGGGACTAGTCCTAACACAATCCATTTTAGTAGTTAGGAAAAACTTGCTGGTTTGTGAGCAGTCTTACATTCTGTGACATGGTTTGAAATTAGTGTCATCATGGATTTTTCTCATACTAATCACCCAAAGAACATAGCCACCCCGACTAGAGCATACGAGCCAAAGACTGTTGGCTACAGGGAGGGGCCAACCTTAGGTCTCACTGCCACTGACTTCTGCCAAAGACTAGGAAGTTATCAATCTGAATTTCACTATGAGAGCTTTCTAAAATGGATGCTACTTCTTAAAATATGAAATCCAGATCCTAGTGTGAATTATTTCTGTGATGGTTCTAGCTTCCAAAATATAGAACAAGTATATCAAAATACAATAGTTGCTGCTGAATATTTTTTAAATTTAAAATTATTTTATCTTTTATGTATGTGTGCTTTGCCTGCGTGTATGTCTATGTAACATATATATAGTGTACTCAGAAGTGAGAAGATGGTGTTGGATCCTTGGTACTGGAATTACAGATGGTTTTTAGCTACCATGTGGGTGCTGGGAATCAAACCCAGGTTATCTGGAGGAACCGCCAGTGTTCTTAATCATGCCCCAGCTCCCTGCTATTAAACTCTTACTATGTCTAAGAACTTGGGCTCTCTTATGTCCTGGGACAGCAAAGCAAATTCTTAGAAAAGTGAAGGACGTTTTCTTTTCTCTTATTATCGAAATATAATCAGTACAGTATCAGAACACATTTGATAAATGCAGTTATCATACTAAGTTTAAATATGACATGGAAGAAGGAAGATGCCATTTATCAAGTCCCCGGTACACAGTGAGAGATAAATGTCTATGTAAGGGTGTGTATAGGAAATCAGCAACTCGTGCTTCCCTGCTGGAGTTTATGAGGATGTCAGCATGCAGGCAGCACACATACACAAGCAGGCAGTTGCATATGTTAAACCAGCTGCAAAGGAAAGACCGAACGAAATCAAAGGAAGCCACACCCTAGCTTGGTCTGGTGATCTAATGCCAAGTTGTCTGGTTACTCATAGGGAATTGTTACTAACCATCTTTCCAATCATCATCACATAGGGGCCAAGATATTTGTTGACACCAAAGATGTCTAACACTCGGATGTACCAGAGGATGATATCCACGCAGTAGATGACCCGACCATAGCCCATGTATGGCTGGTTCTGGAGACGAAGGATGGCCCCAACCATGAACATGGAGATGGCCACGAGGTCTGTGATGTTCCAGTACTCCTGGAGCCACACTTTGATTTTTTGGCTGAGTTTGCCTGGTTCCGACATGAGGATCTGCAAGTAAACCCCAAAGAGCAGTAAGCTGAGAGGGTCCTATTAGACACCTTATCTTCATTAGACTCTAGGAAAGATAAGAGTGCCAGGACAGCCCAGGGCATCCGGGGCCTTTGTGGCTCAAGAACTCTGCCATGAATTTTTCTGGCAGAGGGTATATCTAGAGGGGGAAATTCCACAGACTCCTCTCTGTTCTTAGATGCAGGGGTTTCGTAGACTCCGGAAATGCCTTCCAAATTGTCTCCTTCTGGCTGTAATTAGAGCAGCTGCCTTTTGATTCCCTTTTTAATTATCTGGGCTCATGCCTGTTGGCTCACATTCCAGAACTCCACAGAAGGACAACTCTAGAGCAGGGACAAGTTCTCTGTTACCACAGGAGGATGACCCACCTGGCAGAGGGTGGCTGGATGGGACTGGGAAACACGGGCTTGCCAAAATTCCTTCTCAAGTTAGACATGAGAAGTCAGGGAAAGTTGAACCAGATTTTCCCTCCTCTCTGAGATCTCCTTTTTCTGCTTCACCGCTGACTAAGAGGGCACTTCCACAGAGTAAAGTGGAAACTATTCAGCCAGCAGTACGCATAGTCAAACATATAAAGTCACGGCAGTCATGCCAGGGTACCCCTTCAGCTTTGGAATCGGGGATTCCAGGGCCAGTGGGGTGTTGGCTGCTTATCAACTAGCACAGAAGAGCTCGCTATCTCAGCAAGCCATTTGTGCTGGCTGATAGCTGCCCTGTCTCTCCTGTAACTATTGGCAGGATCCAGATCTCGATGGCAGGATAGCAAGTTGGGTCAGTGGGTAAAGGCACTTGCCATGCAAGCCTGGTGACCTGAGTTTGATTGCCTGGGACCCACATAAAGGTAGAGAGACAAAAATGGATTCCCAAAATTGTCCTCTGACTGCTACATGTGTGCCCCCTCACCCCCACATCCTACACGTTATATAATGGTAAGACGGGCCCCTTGGGAAGTCCTGGATTGTAACAGCCACAGAAATTTAACGGAGCCGAGGCAGAAAAGCAATAGGAGTCATGCAAGAGGCTGGGGTGTAGAGGGAATTCCCAGCACTCTTGATTGCTCAGCTGTCACTTGACCAACGACATCAAACTTACTCTACTGGATGAGGTCAATAGTAATTACAAAAGAACAGTATTGGTTCTATGTCGGTAGGGAAAAGATCAGCAATAGGCACTGTGTGGTTTTTGACTTTAAGCTTTTGTTCTGCCTAGATAAAAACTTGCTGTTCGTCAGTGAATGTAGTTAAGTTCAGACTTGTGGGTGACAGCAGAAAGACCCATCCTCAGTGGTGTTTCCTCTGCTTCCTTCCTGCAGAAACTGCCTTCTTGGCTTTTTTTTTTTTCTCCATGTCCTGTGTAGGTGTGTGTTTGTTCTTTTTCAGCACTTCTTTTTAGAAACTGGGCCCCTCTGCTTGAGGCAGATGCTCTGGACCCCGCCCAGGTTCCCTGACGCCTCTCACCAGGTGGGCATGCCACCCATTTGCTGCTGTGAGGCCCACACCTGCCCCATTCTGGGAGGCCTGCCCTTGGGTAACTGGAGTGCTTAGTGCTAAACAACTGCTGTGGGTAAGAAACTCCTCTCCCTTCTTTCAGGCTTTATCTTTCAGTGGGATCACATTGAGAACAGCCTCTTGCTGAAGCCACACCTCATTCAGCTCTTTCTCCTCTGGCCTCCTTCCCTCGCTTCCTCCAACCAAGAACTCTATTTCCATGCACCCTGTGAACAAGAGACCAACTGTGCAAGTGCACAGTGTGGCCCAAAGTCCCAAGTTACAGCATAAATGCCATTCCTGGGGCTGGGGAGGAGGATCTGTGGGTGAAGTGTCTCTTGTGCAAGCATGAGGCCCTGAGTTCAGATGTCTGGATATGGTGGTGTGTGCCTATAACCCTAGTGCTGTGATGGGGGCAGAAATGTAGAGACTGACGGATCCAGAGACTTTCTCCCCAGCCAGTCTTACTAAAACAGTGAGTTTCAGGTTCATTTAAGAGACTCTGCTTTAAACATGAAGGTAGAGAAATGATCGAACGAAGCCAACCTGCACCAGCATGGGCAAGTCTACCCACATGGATGGGTGCATTCACTCAGATGCACATATGCATGCTCAAGGACAAGTGCAGGCTAGAGTGTGGGTGCTCATGTTTGGGACACACACACACACACACACACACACACACACACTACCTACCTTTTAAAAAGTGCTATCTCATGTATCCCTCTAGTTTAACTCTCAGGTCTTAAAAGACAGTCAAAATCTGTGACCATTTTTGTAACTAATGGCTTATCTCAAGTTGCTGGCAGCATTTGGTGTAGCTTGTTTATACACTCAAACCTACTTTTATTATTGTGTCATTTATTTTGCCTTGTGTTTTGAATTGTGAGTTAAAACTCAGTCAGAAACAAGCGAATAGAATGACTCAGGATGATGCCTCACAGGGAGGGAGCCATCATCTGCATAAAACTCTGCATTACTAGCATCTGAAATTGAACTCAGTGAGTGTGGTGTGAAGGGGGGTGGGGAGCAGACAAGCCTTTTCAATAATCACCTCTCGTATTTTCTCTAATGCCAGGCTCACAATGTACGAGATGACAATCCATTCTTGGGGTGAGGGCCATCCATCCATCCGCACGAGGATGACATAATTGAACAGCAACAAGTAGCCCAAGTAGGAGATCTGAAGAAGGAAAAGATGGCAGGTGTGTCTCAGAGATAACATTTGGTGCTTCGTCTACGAAGGGTTCTTTCTTCCCATAGACTGACCTACTTAGAGGACACCCATCCTTCATGCAGATCACTGGTGCTGAAACTGAGGTAGCTTGGGGTGTGTCCTACACCTTGGGACAATACAGGCTCTGACATAGACAGCCCATGCTCTGCCCAACTATTCCTCTGTTATGGAGTTGCAAGAATCATATTATATAAGGACGCCTTTTTGAGTTTGCTGGTGTGTGTGTCTTTTCCATTCTAGGAAAATGGCAAGGGTGATTTAGCATTCCTGCCTCACCCAACTTGCTCTCAAATTCCCCCATTGTAGATGGGCAACTGAGAAGTTAGGTGAGGCCAGGTCGATGAATTCTCTGTGAAGGCCCACAGTGCTGGTCTATGAGTTCCCCCCTCCCCCATTCCCTGGTTTCCAGTGACAGGTCTGAGATATTCTGTGGCCACAACAAATTATTCTTTGACAAGGAAAGGGGAAGGATTGGGATGGGGGAGAGTTGAGGCACATGGGGAAAGGGCATGGCTGGAGGGAGGTTCTTTGCAGCTGGCTCTCCAGAATGGCGCTGTGCCTAAACTATCTCGCCCCTGGGCATGACTCTGTTCTTGTGTCCTGCTCTTGCAACCAGTGAGCCTCATTCCCAAAGGAGTATAGACAGACCTAAGCCTGGAAAACGACCTGCTATTTCCAAGCACATCTGTTTGGTGAGGGCTTTAGAGAAGACAGTCTTCGTTAACTCTGAGTGTGTTTATGATCTGGGTTCAGCCTTGCTATTGTTTCTATTGGAAATGCTCCCATTGGCCCATGTGTTAAACACTCTATTCCCAGCCTGTGGTGCAGCCTTTAAGAGCTGGGGCCCAGAAGGAGGTCAGTGGGGGTGGGCCTTCTGAGGGAATACTGAGACTGAGCATCTTCTCTTTACTTTCCTTTGTTCCACAGCTGTGGGAAGTGTGGTTCCTCTCTGCCACATACACAGGTAAGGTAGTATGGTGCACTACCTTACCACAGGTCGAAGAACACCAGGACCAACTGACAGGGACTGAAACATCAGTACCATGAGCTGAAAGAACCCTGATCTCTTTATAGGTTGATCAGTTTGGGTGTGTATTATAGCGATAGAAAGCTGACACACACTATATTCTTTTAATATCCATGTCAAGTTAGTGGGGAAAAGGGATCTGTGAGTCTGCTCTCTTTAATTCATTAGTCGGTTTTGTTTTAAAACATTTTCTTACATTTACTTGAGAAATCTTTCTGTGAGTAGGTATTTTGCCTGCATGTATGTCTGAGTAACATGTGCCTGGCATCTGTGGATGCCAGAAGAGGGTGTTGGATGCCCAGGAACTGCAGTTACAGACAGTTGTGAGTTACCATGTGGATTCTGGGAATTGAACCCAGAACCTCTAGAAAGGCTGACAGTGCTTTTAACTGTTGATCCATCTATCCAGCCCCCCATTTTGTTTATCTTGAAACCAAACAAAACCTCCCCAAGTTTTAATTACTAACAGCATTTAAAAAATCTTTTCTGTTATGCAAATAGAATATGGCTATTTTGCTTCATGAAGTCATGGGGGCCTCGGATGGCCAATATCCTTACATATATAAAATATGTACGACAATATATTGGGATCTAATTTTAAAGTCCTCAACTGGTCCTAGTTTTGTTTTTAGCTCAATGAACTTTTGGACAACTTTTGAAACTTTTGAAATTTTCCTTGATTCTATTGTAGCTCTCAGTATTCCCCCACATGACCAAGGGCAATCGTTAGGGAGGGCCTTACTGTGTAAAACCAGAACTTGACAATGGGCGCATTATAGAATTCACAGATCTTTGTTCCAATGGGAATGCTCCTCTGCTTTTTGTGCTCATTCTCCTCATCCCCCTTTCTCGAGCCAGCATCTGCATTTGCATCCTGGAAAACAGCACAGTATATGGCAGGCGGTCTGCAGGTGGGAATAGGCCATTTCTAGCACATGGCAGGTAGCCTGCAGGTGGGCCTTTCCAGCACAAAGTGGCCTTAACAGGGGAAAATTCTCTGAGTGACTCTGTTAGCAAGCTTTCTAAATCCATACACTTAACACCGAAAATGAGAGCCAAGTGACCCTGTTGGGTGCCACTGACCACATTCTCTTCTTCCTTCTCTTTGCCATCTTCATTCTCCTTGGATGTTTGATAGGAGAAGTCATCATATGTACGGAATTCCAAAAACAAGATGGTGGGAGGGATAAGGATCCCCATGATGACCTACGAGAGGAAGAACATACCAAGTTTTAGGCTGTGGTGATTGTAGGAAAATCTAGTCTCTGTTAGTTACTTTGTGTGTGTGTGTGTGTGTGTGTGTGTGTGTGTGTGTGTGTGTGTGTGGTAACAACATACATAAGAGAGCAAGTTCTGGGAGGAAAGGCTTGTTTTAACTCATCATAGAGGGGAGGGAAGAGGAGGGCAAAGAAGCTCACATCCTGGCAGGGGGGTGAGCCAGCATTTTGGTCTTTCTCTCTTTCCCTTTTTATATCACATATTAGTAGCCTATGGACCGGTGCTATCCACATTTTGGGCAGGTCCCTTGAGTTAATCCTTCCTGGATATGCACTCATAGTGGACCCAGAGGGTACTCTAACTGATTCACCAACTGTTGATACCAAAACCTGTGGATACTTATGGTCTTTAAGTAACAGTATTTGCATATCATCTACACACATCCTGCTGGGTTAAAAGCTGTCATACTGTATTGCTTAGGGAGTAAGGAGGGAAAAATGGCTTATATTCACTCAGTTCAGATGTATTTACAAATACTGTTTTCTTTATTACATACCCATCACCCATCTAGTGTGTACATATCACATGCCACAGTGAATTTGTAGATATCAAAGCACAACTATGGAGAGTTGGTTCCCTCCTTCAAGCTATGGGTGTCAGGGATGGAGCTCAGGCTGTCCAGCTTGGCATCAGACACCTTTGCCCACCAAGCCATCTTGAAAGCCTCTAAAGAGGCTTTCCTTAGAGCTGGAGGGCTGAGTGTACAATTAAACGTGTAAAGTTAGACTGTCCACATTTATCAGTTACATAGGGGTTTGGACTGCATTCATCCCTGCTCCTGTGATCCATGGCTTTGTGTGCTGGGTATTTGGTAGAATCATGAGAAGTTTGGAAAACATCCACTGTTTTTTGTTTTTTTTTTTTCAAAAGAGAAATGACAAGCAATGGCACATGTAATCCAGATTCTAAAAAGCTACGACCTAACACTGAATCTCTATGTAAGACAGTTGGGGCAGAGGCTTAGCTAGAGTCCTTGCCTTCATGGACACATCCCTGCACTAGATCCCATCATAAAACCAAGCTACCCAAACAAAGCAAGCACACAACTAACTTAAAATCTAGTGCCACCTCTGTTTTATATAAAAAATACTTCAGTGTGAGGAGAATATATGTGTACTTAGAGTTGGGAGGTTCATGTGACTCACAGAGGAAGGGCTGAGCTCCACCCAGAGGATGAAAGGATACTGGGTGGCTCACTGCTGTTTTATCAGGTGCTTCTCTATGGCCCACTGATTGCTAAAAAGACTCCAAGTTTAATCCTAACCAAACCTGAATCTCAACTTTGTGTGTGTGGCTTTAATTTCACCCTGAAATGTCAATTCCCCATAAGGTTTCTTGTTAAGGCTTATCAACAGTTCAACTGTGTTTGCTTCCCTAATCCTGCATCCCTGACACTTGGGGGCTTTCTAGCTGTTCATTCAATCTATCTATTCTCTCTCTCTCTCTCTCTCTCTCTCTCTCTCTCTCTCTCTCTCTCTCTCTCTCTCTCTCTCTCTCTGTGTGTGTGTGTGTGTGTGTGTGTGTGTGTGTGTGTGTGTGTGTGTGTATGCATGTTGTTCACATGTATGTGGTACATGAGCTCATGTTGGGAGCCAGAGGACCTCAGATGTCATTCCACAGGAGTGGCTACTTAGTTGGTTTGTTGATACAGGGTTTCTCACAGGCCTGGAAGTTGCCAGTTAAAGTCTCTTGTCTGGCTGCAAACTCCAGGGACCCGTCTAATCACATCTCCCTGCACCTAGACTACATGTCTGACATTTTTTTTTTTTTTTTTGTTTTTTTAAACATGATTTCTGGGGAATCAAACGTAAGCCCTCATGCTTAAGTGACTGAAGGATCCCCCATGTCCTCATCCTGTTCTTCCTGAGTACAACCTCCTACTTAGTCTACATGCCTTTCACTCGGTTGCATACATTTTGCATGGGGGGAGGGAGGGGTGCTGAGAGGGTGTTGTAAAACACTGAGACTTATTTATCTGCTAATATTTTGAGATATGTATATTGAAAGCAAAGTCTCAATATTTGTCTAGCTTATTTTGTATTTATTTTTGAAGTACTCGGGATTAAACCCAGGCCATCTTGCACCCAGGCAAGGGCTCTGCCACTGAGCCGTATATAGTCCTGTCTCTCTACTTTTGCTTTGCCCACAGCTTAGTAAGTTGTCCAAGCTGACTCAAACTCACTCTTTAGCTCAGACAAGCCTTAAACTTGCAACCTTCTTGCCTCAGCTTCCCACGAAGCCAGGATCACAGGTGAGCAGCCCTGGCCTGGCTCTTTGCCTATTTTTGGCAATCTGCTTTCCTTGTACATTTGACTTTTTATTCTGTTGCCATGTCGGGATTGAACCCAGGGCCTCATGTAAGCTAGGCAAACGTTGTACCATAGAACTACATCCCTGGCTCTCCTCATGTGTTTTAAATAGCTGGATCAGGTTTTTAAAAAGTTTCCAGGTTCTAAATATCTCTCCATTCAAAACTGTGACGACAAAGGCCTTGTTTCTCTGCAGCCCTCTAGGCTGCAGTGCTGCCAATGACTCGTGATGCCGACCCAGCATTCCTCACTTCACACTTGACCTGTTTTCTTCAACGCCTCTTTGGTCTGAAGACAAACTGTATTTGTTAATAGCCAAGGCTGTATACAATATCAATCTAGCAAATTTGCGCATTGTGTAGAATCGGATAGCTAGGCAAAATCTCTTCTGCTAGTCACTGTGCCGTACAGGATGCGTATTTCTAATGCTGCAAGCCCTCAACCTAACACAATGCCATAAGTGGAAAATCACCTGACTCAATGTAATGAGCCATAGTCAAAGTGCGGACACCCTAGAAACAGCAAATAAAATGAATTTTTAGGTTGTGCATATAAAGTGAATGTGAAACACTTAATTTTGTATTTGGACTTGAATACCATCTCCAAGATAGCTTATTAGGGCTATGCAAAAATTCCAGACCCAAAAAGAAACTGGGAACACTTTTGGCCTCAGACATTTCAGAAAAGTGATACCGAACCTGCCATGTTAAGACTCTATTCTCACTGAGATCTCATAGAACCACCATAATATTCCCATTAGATAGTCGGATTACCAAACCTTTTCTCAAGGTAGCCTAAGAGTTTGTTAACAGTAGTTTTTCTCCCAACATACCTCCTTCAGGCCTTTTCATTGCCTCATATTCTCTCCTAAGGCCCGTGTAAGGGAGATACTGCAAGCTAAACTACTGTAGAAACAGAGGTCAAATCTGTACTTTGATTTAGATTAATTTATTTTTATGCACGTGGGAGTGTTTTGTTTGCATGTATGTCTGGGCACTATGTGCATGCAGTTCTTGGGAAGGCCATAAGGGGGCATTGGATCTCCTGGAACTGTAGTTACAGACATTTGTTAACCATTGTGGTGCTGGGAATGGAACCTGGATCCTCTGCAAGGGTGGTTTTAACCATTGAGACATCTCTTCAGTCCCCAGGTAGGTCTGTGCTTCAATCTTAAGTGGGTGACCTGTCTGGAGAGCATGATCAGTCATGGTAGGTTCCAGCTGAAAATACAGACTATACCAAGAGTGCCAGCTACACTGGGACTGGAGTGTCTGATCACCTCAGCTCAGGTCCTATCCCACACGGAGCGGCTCAGACATTGGGCCACTTAATCTCCAAGCTTTGAGTTGCTCATCTGTAAAGCTAGAGCTGTTGTAGTGGCTCCTTCCTGCGGTTGCTTGGGGGAATACAATGTCCTCCTTATTTCCAGTAACCAACCACCAGTGGATAGATGCCAGAAACGCAGTGCTGACCTGTGCTTACCCTGTGGGCTGTCTATATGTCCTATAGCATCACCACCTAGTGGCAGAGCTAGCCTGCCATACATTTTACATCTTGGTGTCTCCTGGGAGTCTTTCCTCTTTGAGACTGTTAGTAAGGAACTTCAGAGTTGCTTGAATGCAAGCACCGGAGTCTTGTGACAGTTTATCTGGTAATCAAAATATCTGCTAGACAACTAATGGATTGGTGCAGAATACATGATAGATATACTGGACACACATATATGTTTTGGTCAGGACAGAGTGTGATCATATGAGACTTCACTGTGCTGCTCAGAATGCAATTTACAACTCAAGCAAGGGAGTTAGGGTGTAGCTCAGTGGCAGAGCCTTCATCTAATTTACATCAGGCCCTTGATTTGTCCCTCAAACAGACAGACAAAGGAACTTTATGAATTGATTATTTCTCGAACGCTTTCAGCCCATTGGGTGATGGGGTAACTGAAGTGGAGGAAAGTGAACTCCGGTACTGTAGGACCACTGTAAACGGAAAAAGCTACAAGTGCTGAGCTCAGCCTAGTCTGCCTCCGTCTCTGTGATCCCAGCCTAATGGCCTCAGCACACCCACCTTCAGGCCAGGGTTCTTTCTCATGCGAAGCCTTCCCATCCACATGTCTGTCAGCAGCATCTGGCTGCAGGTGTGAGCAATGAAGTCCCGGTGCTTGGCTGCCACAGCCAGCTTAAGGCAGGTTGAGTTGCTCCAGTTTTTGAGCTCATAGGTCAGAAGTTTCATGGCAACCTGCTCATCATGCTTGTAAGACTGGTCTAACAGCTCCACAGCGAGCTGGCCAAAATCTCTGGAGGGAAAGAAGATGTCGGCGGTGACGAAACCGTAGAGGTTATGAGGTTGTACTTAAATGTATGTGCCCAAGGTAACTTGGGGAGCCATAAGACACAGAACACAGGGTTGAAAGTGGCTTTGAGGTCCTCTGTACATTCTCAAGACCTGTCACCAGAGGAACGGGCAGCAAGTAGCAGGCTCGGTGATTGGTCAGGAAGGGGACTGGTTGCTCTTCCTGCAACAGAGCTTTAGGTGAACTAGCTATGTCCCTCAGGTCCCCAGGAGACATAGCTCTTTTTCTTGAGCTGTACACAGAACAGTGAGGCAGATGGAACAGGCAGTCCCTGTGGGATTGCAAGTGGTAACCAGTGGCTGCTTGTGGAACCGCAAGGATGACTTGTGGGGCTTGGTTAGGTTCTGATTCTAACAGTGGGTGTTGGCCACGCCCACATGTTTGATAAAAGCCAAACCTTTTAACCATGTGCTTTTCTTCATGTGTTGTGTAAGATTTCAACAAGGTCTTGGTTCCAAGATAGTCCAACATGCTCTGTGCAATGAGACAGAGTGTAGTTGTCAAAGGGCCCAGAGCAAGAGATCTGATTGCTAATGGTGTGGGGCAAGTGTCACCAGACCAAAAACTGGGAAGGTTGAACAGATTCAGAAACTCTGGTATTGTCATATCTAAGACCGGTGGGCGTTTTATCTACTCCCGACCCAGTTCCCATCCTGGAGCATGTGACCATGGCACCCCACATTAGGACTGTGACCCCTAGTCATGTAGCACAGAGCACAGAGTTCTCCATATTAATGAGATATCTAGATGAGCCACCCTGAGGATTTAGCCAATAAGTTTCCCTTCTTGGACATTCCTTCTTGTAAAAGGCATTTAATCTCTGGTCCTCCCTGAGTAAGTTGTATTCACCGATTTTCTATGATGAACAATGAATGGATAAACAATATGGGCAAGCATAGACTGTCTCTCTCATCAAGAACTGCTCTGGGGGACAGAAGGAGGGAGGGAAGCCTTCATCATATAGATCCTCAACACATATGTATCCCATAGAAGACCCCTCCATGCTCCTGGACACTCACATCTAAGCCAAGCCAGAGTCATCCTCCCTACCCCCCTACCCCCTGCCTGTGCCAGGTAGGTCATTGCAGGCCCATGCGGCCCCAGTTCTAGACTCCATGAGGTTTCCAGCAACAACTGGACACCCTGGAGTTTGGAAACCCCAGTCTCCTCAGCCTCAGCCTCAGCCTGCCTCATTTCTCACCTGGGCTGGGCCCCCCCATCTTAGGCTAAGCTCATAGCCTAATGCTACTCATTTTTTCTGCCCAAGCAGAGTCCACACACCCCAGTGGCAAGATAGAAGGCAGAACCACAGCAGGGGAGGTGTGGGAATCGGGGCACCAAGACCGTGACACAGCTGAATTTTGAACATAGCTTGTTATTTTTTTTCTCATGACCTTGATTCCAATATTTAATGACAGCTATAGCCATTTCCAGCTCCTTTGCCTTTTTTGTTGTTGTTGTTGTTATGGGATGTGGTTAAAATATGGCCACCTAGTTATTCACCTTTGGTTTTGCCTCTCCGTGTACAGGAGATTTTGTTGCAGTTATGAAGATGGACATGAGGGAGGGAGAGTGGCCATTCCTGTCCATTGAAGATTCTGGAGTGTACAGTATTTTCTGGGCCTGACCGTCGGCTTCAGGGTGACACATCACCAAGGGAGGACTCTCTAGAAGGCAGGACTACATCCAGAAACCCAAGGTAGGGGAACATATCTCTGTTCTTAAAAGCGTTGGGTTCTGGAGTTAGGGGAATGACTTGGTAGCTAAGAGCATTTGTCTTTCTTACAGAGGACCTCGGCTCAGTTCCCAGCATCCACATGGTGGCTCACAACTACCTGTCACTCCAGTTCCAGGAGATCGGAACATCCTCTTCTGACCTCCTCAGGCACCATGCATGCATCCACATGGTATACACACACACACACACACGGGCAAAATACCCATAAAGTAAAGTAAAAATAAACCTAAGAGAAAAGCCTTGGGTTCTAACCCTTAGAGACCAGCTAATCATGTGAACATGACAGAAACCAGAGCCCGAGCAGAAAGAATCCAAACAAAGCTGGGAGATGCTGGCACAGCTGCCTGGCTCAGCTGCCCCAAGTCCATGTGCCTATAAAGTCGTTTCTGGCCTCCAGCTTTCCAGTCTGTCACGTGACAAAACTGCAAAGAGCCGGTCTCTCCTAACATCAGACAATCCCCTGAACACGCGGGAGGTCAGCACCGCTTCTTCAGTCCATCACAGGAAAGACTGCTGTCCACAGACTGCAGGGACAGGTAGGCAGACTCAGAATCATGGCTGACTATAGCAGATGTCTCTGCAGAACCAGGGTGGGCTTACGAAACATGAGCTAGAGCCTATGAGTTGCTGAATGTTTGCTGTGACTAAGTCCAAATGTGATCAAGACCAGGGCCCCACCCGACCAGGTTCTGACAGCTAATGTAGAACCCCCTCCTCCGGTAGGGGAAAAGGAAATGTGGCATTGAAATCTAGCAGGACTCTGCTCCCCTTAGCTAGGCCTGCCCTCAGGAGAAACTAGTTAAACAGAAAGTCCACCCTGCTGGGGCATAAGTGCCCAATCTATATGAAGAGAAAAAGACAGTGTTACCCCCCCTTTGGACAGCTGCCCCAGCTCTCAGGGAAGAAAAATCCAGAAGTCCTCCTGACATCCGGTGCCCAGTACATAGATGTGCTGAAGTTTATATACAGCAGCTGTGAATATTTCTTTGTAGATATTTACTTTACTGTCTTTGATCATGTGCATGAGAAGGCAGCACTAAACCAGTAACGACTCAGAAATAAGCCAAAGGGACAGAAGTGAAAATACTGACAGATGTGATAGGCAAAGCCACTTATGAGTAAGCCTCAACCACATGGCCCTTAAATGAGAAGTACAATTGTCACGCCTTCAAGACGGACAGCACCAGACAGTAGGCAACCTCATCCTCAGATTCCCTCAAGATACTCACTTGGAGTTGTTGTCCAGATCCTGGGAGATGTCATCCACCAGCTCGCTCTCGGAGGACTCGTGGGCCATGGCCTTGTAGAGCTTACAGGCCACCAAGGCCTTGGCCATGCACTCCTCCCCACGCTGCCACAGGAAGACCGCCATCTTCTGGCGCTTCATGAGCACGGCCCATACCATGAGCTCATGGAACGGGTACTGGAACCGACTCACAGCAGGGTCGTCCACATCTATGTCAATCTCTTCCTCTTTCTTCTTCTTCTTTTTCTTCTTCCCTTTGGCTGGGGGTTCATCATCCTGAGGGGAGAGAATCACACTTTAAAATAATAAAAAAAAAAAATTAAAAAAAAAAAAAGGTTCCTCCTAAATGGGCAACACGTAGTCCTGGAGACTTCCAAATCAGAAGCAGCTAAGAGACTTGGTAAGCCAGGCTCTGGTCATCACTCCGCATACTGACTCTTTTGAGAAGGCACATATTTTTTGTTATGAAAAGCAAATCACTGAAAACCAAGTGAACTGAAAAGGAATCCCATTGGGTAAGCAGCTTCTTTTTTCCCCCCCGGAGAGTTAACAGAGGAGACAAAACAAACACCCCCTAGACCTCCCCATCCACCCAATGCAGAAAGCACAACAGGAAAGGCGAAGTCTCTGTCTCTTCAAGGACATATTCCAACACAGCAGAACATCAATACTTGTCTGCAAGATGTGAAACAGTGTTACGTGGGGGTTGCTATACAGCATGAGGAGAACTGAGTCTGTGTCCCTGTGCTGCGTAGACCGCCAGCTGAGGCAACGTGTTCCCATAACCTCCGCCCTAGGAAGCAGAGACAAGAGGACTCCTGAGCTCTGGTGGCCAAGCTGGTCTAGCTAATCAACGAGGCCCAGCTTCAGTGAAAGACTGTGTCTCAGAAAATAAGATGGAGGGGGAAGAAAGGGGGTGGGACGATATGCGCATTCTTAAAAACTCAGGAGATAGGAAAAGTGGCCTGGAAGGTTTCTGCTGCCAAGTCTAAGGACCAGGGTTCAACTCCCAGAACCTACATGATGGAAGAAGAGAACTGACTTCTACAAGTTGTCCTGTGACTTCTACTGACATGTAATGCACATGTGCACACTCATGCGCATACACACACACACACACACACACACACACACACACACACAATGTAATTAAAGCTCTTCAGCAGGCAGAAAGGCCAGAGTGTTGTATAAAAGCTTGGAAATGTGAACTTGAGAGTCTAGATGAAGTAACTTTAAGGAAAATGAAAATTACCAAGTTCAACTCCGTTAAGGCAGGAAGCCTGAATGAATTTTTATTTCCAGTGTCTGTCATCAGGAAATGAAAAATAAACTGAAAACAGGACTGGGAGCAGAGTCTTACATTGGGGGAAGAATTGGGGCAGGGGGTATGGGAGGTTAGAGGGAGTTAACGGTTAGTGAGGCTGGATTTGATTGATTAAAACACACTATCTGCATGTATGAACTTCTCAATAAAAAAGGAAATTATTTTTAAAAGTATGATAATCTTGGGCTGAGGAAATGGATAAAATGTGTATCTCTGAAGTATGAGGACTAAGTTCAGGTCCCTAGAACTCATATAAAAGCTGGGCAGCTGTCATTCCTGCCTGCAGTCCTAGGCCTTGGATATCAGAGGCAAGAGATTGAGCCAAGCCACGCTGGTTAGATAGAATAGTTGTAATTAGCAAGCTTCCGCTTCAATGAAAGCTCCGGCCTCAATAAATACAGGGTAGAGCAACTGAGGAAAATACAAGATAACGACCTCTGACATGCACACACCCAAACACATAGAAAAACACAGGCTACACACACACACACACACACACACACACACACACAGAGGAAAACACAGGCCACACACACACA
>JADRCD010175544.1:0-16724 GCA_019843815.1 Montemys delectorum | reverse complement strand
CATTTCCCTAAGAATTTCATAAATTCATTGTTTTTAATAGCTGAGTAGTACTCCATTGTGTAGATGTACCACACTTTCTGTATCCATTCCTCTGTTGAGGGACATCTGGGTTGTTTCCAGTTTCTGGCTATTATAAATAAGGCGTCTATGAACATGGTGGAGCATGTGTCCTTATTACATGATGGAGCATCTTGTGGGTATATGCCCAGGAGTGGTATGGCTGGGTCCTCTGGTAAAACTATGTCCAATTTCCGGAGGAACCGCCACACTGATTTCCAGAGTGGTTGTACCAGTTTCCAATCCCACCAGCAATGAAGGCTTGCTGTTTTCATTGTTTTAAAGCCAACTTTTTATCTCTGATTTCAAGGTAAGCATAAGAAGCATAAGCAAGTGTTTCAAATGGCAAATTCACTTTTCTGGCTTTTAAAAGTATATGGGTGTTCAACTGCCCAGACCGTACTCCTGTGTGCCTCTAGAGCTCTCCAGATGAACTGAAGCAATTTTCTTAAATAAACCAAGAAGGAAAAGAATGGAAACTTGAGTAAAGTCACCTTCCTAGATCTGATCCACTATTTGTTTTCTCAAATAGGTTGTATGATCATTTGGCTTTTTCAATAGATGATGGCTGTTATGAGAGGAAAATAACTCATTGATATGATTTCAAATACAATATTGATTTGGGGTAGAAAAAGAGTATTGACAGAGTCACAGAGCATTTTGAGTCTTTCCTTTGTCTTTCCCTCTTCCTCATTCTCTCCTTTTCTTCATCCTTTATTTTAATCTCACATCTTTCAATACTTAGTATACGCCAGACTGCCTAGGTATTGCTGAGAAGAGATGGGCAACCTATGTCCTTGAGAAACTGATAGGTAAGAAGCAATGTTGATCCCTTGTTTGCATGGCCTTTATTGTAGCTTTAGGAAATCTCTCTAAGAGAGACGCATTCCTAGACACCAGGAGTCCAGGACCGTCTCTACAGGCAGCATTTCTCAGTAAAAGTATAAAGGTTGATTAGACATCAGCTGTGTAAAAGTAAGAAGTCTGTTTGGAGAGAGGAGGAACAAGGCAGCAGAGTGAAGAGGGAGTACGACTTACAGGTCAAAGTTTCTGTTGTAACCACCTCCAGAAAGGAAATCCTTATAGACACTGCAGGACAGTACATGGGTATGCATGTATGTATTTCTCCTCAGGTAGATGATATGAAGAATTAGACTGGTTTAGATAAATAGGGGATGGTCTGAGAAATTTGAAATTTCTGGGGTCAATAAAATATGGACAATTTAGTAAAAGCTACTGTTTAGCGGGTTGTGTTTGCGCTTTATTTATTGGAACGATCACTTTCACCTTTGATGGGAACGAGGAGTATATTTTACTGAGCCAGACCCTGGTGTCAAGTTTCTGAAAATTAGAAAAATATGCATACAGTATTCAGATGTGATGACAAGATGTCTTAGCTTGGGTTTGGAGGCTTCAAGTCAGTCAGTATTAGGAAAAATTCGTCTGGCAGAAAGACTGGGGTCACCATACAGATTGTTTACCTGGTAGTTGGGAAAATGTGACTTTTTTGTTACCAGTAGGGAGACACTGATGGTTTTGAAGGGGTATAATAGTTACAGTGTCCTAAAATGTCACCTAGAAATATGGATAGAGAACAATAGAATGAGTTAAAGTTGGGGTAAGAGATCAGTTACTAAATAAACCTGATAGTCTTGATACAAAGTCATAATATTTATATAACTACAGAGACTGAATGTGAGGGATAATTATGAAATATATCATAGGCATGTGCTCTAAATGGAAATGTACAGAAGCAATTGGATGTATAGGACTGAAGGTCAGGCAGAGGTCTCTTTAAGTTTACCCTTTGACACTCTGTGTGACCTTATACATGTTACTTAACCACTTTGAACACTGTGCTATTATTCACTGCTAAGAAAAAATAAAGGGCAATGCCTCACACATACAAGATCCTATGCCCTATCTCCAGCATCACCCACCAAACAAAGACAAAATAGCACCAGTTTCCATGCAGTATGAACACTTGTCCCTCCAAAAAAGTTGGTAAATATGAAGGTTACAGAAGTATTTATTGGATTATTCTACATTAATGGCACTGGAGTATTTTCTCTGAGATATTAAATGTTAATTAGACAAAGGTCTCCCCTTAGGAACTTAGTATCTCATAGGGGAAATACACTTAATTAGTCAAAATATTCAATCCACAGAGGCACCTCAAAGCACAATTGAATTCTGTAATGGGAATTATTTCTAGTTGTGGTAAAAAACTAATAAAGGGGAAAGCAAATGAGCTAGATCCTGCCAAATTGCTGGTGTTATGTATATTAAGATGATTGGAAAAGGCTGGGAAAATGGTTTATCGGGTAGTGCTTGACATATAAGAATGGCAACCTGAATTAAAATACCCATGATCTATGGGAAGCTAGGTATGAGAGTGTGTGCGCCTTTGGGAAGATAGGCAGTAAAGACAACAGAGCCCCCAGAATCCCATGGTTCAACCATCCTAGTATACATAGCTGCAAACAACAAAAAACTGTCTCAAACAAGGACCAACAATCACAGTTGTCCTTCGCCCTTCACATGTGCACCTGGCATATTCATAGTTGCACTCACACATGAGCACACACGCACAGATACATTGCACACAGAGAGAGATAGGAAAGGATGTATTTAGTACTTAGGTTGAGTGATTCATAAAGCACAGATATGAAATACGGCTAGAGGTAAAATCACAAGGCTTTCATGGCTTAAATATGAGGAATAAAAAGAGACTGACACATGAAGAAAATACAGGAGACACCAAAGTAGACCAATGCTCGGGTAGATTTGAGCCATATGCTAACTGAGGTGATATAAAGGAGGACTTCTTTAACTTGCTTTCAAACTTGGATATAGACAGTAGGACTAGAGAAAAGAAGGATGAAAAGATAAATACGTTAAGAGGTAGAGTCAAAAGCACCGAGTGGTTGTGTTAGACTCTGGATGCACAGAGGTATTCCAGAAACCTCCCAAAACATTCCAAGCTATTGCCACTGCACCGAGTTGCTCGCAGGAACTTTAGCATTAGACCCTTAGTTACAGGATACAGAAAACTCAAGGTGGTTCTAAGTAGACCATCCCTCCCTGGTGTCTTGCCATAATACTGGAAGATGCTTCCATGCAGGTCACTGGAAAGAAAAGCCACTCAATAATGAACCCTACAAGCTACAATGACAAGCCATATGCCAGTGGTGTAATAATAACATGAATGTTACCAGGGTAGCCAACAGATTCCTAATTGAATTTGAGCCCAGTCCATAGAAGGACACTCATATCTGGCATTGTTAGTGGGGCCAATAACCCACGGCTTGGGAGCTCATAGGCCCCAGGAGTAAACCCTACTACTATAGCTTTGCTAAAGATACATAGTAGCAAGCTGGGTTCTGAACACTTACTCTTATACTCATAGATTAGTGCTGCCTCTATCCGTACCACCAGGAGAAGCTGCTTTGTGTAGTGGATAGCTATCAATGTAGAAACCCACACCTGGGTGAAATGCAGAAAGTACATTTCTATGAGTAGTCAGGCATAAATTTAATAAATACATCACACACTCTCCCCTCGAGGCTCACAGAACATCACAGAAGGGTAGGCAGGATTCTAAGATGCAGAAGTAGGGGAGCGTAGGAAGAACAGTGCCTTCTGGACACTGTAGGACCGCAGAGCACTAGGGAACTCACAGCAACTGTGGCTGCCTGTGTAAGAGCTACACAAAATAAAGCCGGTCAGAGTTACAGCATGGAGGGGGAGGTCCTTAAAAGCCCACATGCCTAGCTGAAGCATGCTTTTGTATCCCCGCCCCAGTTCACAAATAACAATGTGTGTGTGTGTGTGTGCGGGGGGGGGGGGTGGGTCATTATTTATTAACAATGCTTGCACCTTCTGCTAGGCTTGTTCCCTAACTAGCACATAACTTACTTAACCCATTTTAAACTACTCTCTGTCTGCCGTGTGGCTGGTTACCCATCTTCAGTCTCGTACATCTGACTTCTTCAGAGTCCAGTAGCAAATCTCCCACCTGTATCTCCCAGAGTTCCAATCTCTCTACTGAACTACCGCCTTCTGCTTCCTGCCTTTTGCTAACAGATCATCCGATTTTTAGTGACAGTTGATGCTTCTACACAGTAAACAAGACATTATCCCTGTAGCTACCTGTGGTTACTGTGGTTGTTGGGTTTTTAAAGTTATTTTATTTATTTACATTCTAATCATCGCCCTCCCTCTGTCTTCTCGACCCACAGTTCCTCATCCCATTCCTACTCCCCCTTGCCTCCAAGATGGTGCTACCTCTATGCCCTGCCTCAAGTCTCTGGAAGATTAAGCGCATCTTCTGTTGTGGCTGCCAGACCAATCAGGTCTCTGCTATATATGTGCCAGGGGCCTGCCTTGGACCAGGCCAGTGTATGCTCCTGGTTGGTGGCTCAGTCTCTGGGAGCTCCCTGGGTCTGGGTTAGTTGAGTCTGCTGGTCTTCCTATGGGGTTGCTCTCCTTTCTGCTTCTTCAATCCTTCCCCTAATTCAACCTTAGAGGTCCCCAACTTCAGTCCAATGGTTTGGTATTAACTATCTGCCTCTGTCTCAGTTAGCTGCTGGTAAGGGCCTCTCAGAGGACAGGAATACCAGACTCCTGACTGTAAGCAGATCATAGCATCAGTAACAGTGTCAGGCCTTGGTACCCTCACCCCTCTATGAGATGGATCCCAAGTTGATCTGGTTATTGGACCACATTTCCTTCAGTTTCTTTTCCATTTTTGCCCATGCATTTCTTTTTAAAAGGAAGAATTCTAGGTCAGAAATTTTGACTGTGGGTTAGTAATCCTGTCCCTCCACTTGAGGAGCTGTCTATCTACTGGAGGTGTACTCTTTAAGTTCCCTCTCCCCAGTGTTAGGCATTTTGGCGAAGGTCACCACCCAGTTGATGGTTTATAGATGATGCAGAGTCATTTTTCTTAAGGATGTGGTCCTGGTAGACTGCCCATGCTACAGTAGATCTCCCTACACTCATGAGTACATGGGCAAAACAAATTAGACTCAGAGGGTTATTTGATAAAAAAGGACACACAATTGATGGGATGTCTAATACAAATTTCAAGAGTAGTAGGGGCAAATATGATGAAAGCATGTTCTATGTATGTATGACATTCTCAAAGGTTTAATTAAAATTTTATATAAAAAACTTACTTATCAACTATATACCATTCAAGCAAGTAGAATTTCACAAATGCAAGGATGTTAGCATATGCGTAAGAGGAGAGAGACTTGAGGATAGATATGAAGATACTAATATTGAGAAGCTAAAATAAAGCCAGAGACAAACAAAACAGAACAAAGAAACCAGCATCGGCCATAGAATTTCAAGGACATTAGCTCTAACAAAATCTCAAAAGGGGCTGTTAAGGAGGGCAGGGAAACTCAGCATTTTCCTATTCATGGGAGAAACTCAGCTTGACCTGAGAGTGCAGTGACCACAGAGTGAGGGGAATGCAGCGGCATCAGATGGAAGCTGGCACTGGAGAGGTGGGCAGGTGGGGAAGAGTATCATAAGGAAGCACAAGCTAGTTGGAGACAGCCACCCTGACCTTAGCTTGAGAAGCAAAGGAGAAATGAGAACCAACGTTTTCTGAAGTTTTTTTTTCAGGGACCCACAGGTTGAACTACCCTCCTTGGCTACTAGAATTCAGTATGTTCCTAAGGAAGCCAGGGCTGGTATTTAGTCTGAAGACTTGTCCCTGGACTTGGAGTTAATGTCCTGAATCAATACCTATTATTTAAATGCCTCCTTGGCTTATCCCTTATTCTCTTTACTAATAAATGCTTTTACTCAGCCTTTACTAAGAGACCATTTTATGTCGATATAATAACTATCACTTCACAATTTTTTATTTTTATTAATTCACTTAAAGGTGAGGTCATTTCCTTTAGACTGAATGGCCCTGGTCCTCTGTTTGTTTTATGAACAATATACTTATGGATCTACTTTTATTGCGAGCAGAGAACTGGTAGTTGTTCCCAGCTTCATTGTGACATGAACTTGAGATCTGCCTTAGACAGGTGCAAAGCAGACTGGGCACAACAGCCAGGTGAAGGGAAGTGATGCATCTTGGGGTGTCATGTCATTTAGTCAAAATGCATTTACAATTTCAACCACTGGAAATTTTAAGGCTTTCGGGAAAAAATATTCTTTTCTTGCAAACATCTTCGACATCTATCTTCAAAATCAGGTCAAATAAGTGGCAATGTTTCTTTCTCTAAAATATTTAACATTATAGAAGTTTTTAGATGCTATTAAAAGGAGGAAAGCATAGCAGTTCAATTATACCTTTTGGAACATTTTAGAGGATGCATTGCTGGATTATATTAATTTACTTGGTTCAGTTTTCTCACTTGTATGTATCTGACTGTAGTTTCAGGTTTTGTTAGAATGAGAAATATGGTTAGGGTCATTTTAGCTTCTTCTTGGTCCTATCAATCCCTGGCCAAAATCCTTTTCTCTGTGACCAAAGCTAGTCTTGGGCAGAAGTGCTCTATAATTTTTATCTAGACGTCCCACATTCCTATAGATGAGAACATGATGTGGAGGGAGACTGAAGATCTGCCTTTCCTATCCACTTAGTAACTTATCAGCATTGTGTTGCATATTGAACATTGATCTTTCAGCAAATACAGGTTCCATTTTGTTTTGTGCACCATAAACTGTCATAAGTAAGTCTTGTATGGGGAAAAGTGGTCAGGACTGATCAATAAGACCTGAGTTATGGCTATTTTAGGTTTGGTTGTTCTCAGTTTAGTTGTCCCATGTGTAACTTTAAGTTTTCAATTTTAAGGTTATCTTCAGGACCAAGGCCAGACTAAGACTTGGATTACTTGGTTTCCAAATAATTTGATAGTCTTTCTGACTAATAATCTCACATTATATGACATTTATTAGTCAACAAGTTCAATGCATAAGTAACATTGGCCCCCCTCTTAAGGTCATTATCCACAATGGCTATTAATGAGTTCAACTTATATTTTTCTGAATACATGATGGTTTCCCTGTAATTGTAAATTTATCTTGTCTTGTAGATTGATGCTCTACTTATTGACCCTTGGATTTCCTCAGCATGTTGATAGATAAAATGCTAAAGAATGCCCAGTACTGTGGCATTGGTAAGTTCCCTTTAGTCCTCTCATTTATTTACACTAAGTTTAACTAGCCACACTCCTTCTGGTCCATACCTTCTCTAAAACACGAAACCCTTCTTCTTTTTCCTTATTTCTAAATGTCCCTTCCTTGTATGTCTGACCTACGAAAAACCCAAATGGTCTCCAATCTGCGCCTCCAGTTGTCACTTCTTTGTAAAATGCACTTTATCACTATAATTTATTTTCTTACCTATTGCTTATCTTAATAACATTTTGGAAATAGAAAATGTTAATAATATTTAATTAATAATATTAATAAATTAAATTAATAATTAATAACCTGAACTCATATGGGCTTAAAATTCTATTTAATTTTATATCTCACATTGCATATTTGGTATCTATATTAGTTAGCCATTGTTGCAAAAACTCATCTTTGAATCACAAGCCAATCTAAACCTCAATATCTATAACAATCAGTGCAATTTTCCATTCATACATTTGTGCATCCTTTTTTAGAATCTGCTTACACCTGCAGGTCTGTGGATTGAATGAAACATCTATACCATGTACTATGAGCCCACTGGATGGACGAAGAGGAGCTATTCTTGTCTTGACAATTCAAGTCCCTCCTTAAGTCACAAGAACTATATCCCATTGTTCAATGTAAGACACATTGCACATCTGAAGATAACGGGTTCAAAAGTGAACTCTTCTCAACATGAAGCAATAAAATAATTAAATACTGTGTTTTACATGAAGCAAAGCATAGAAACTAATAGCTCAACCTGCCACGGCATGTGCTGTTGAATGTTGAGTGAATGCATGGCATCCATTCACTTCAAAGCTACAAGTGAGAAACCAGTGAAACAGTTCACTAAGTAGGGAAAAAGCAGGCCAAAGTGTTAATATGAGTTTCGAAATGTGCAACTGCACATGTAGTAAAATAGAAGCCAAAGGACATGGGCCGGTGAGGCATGTCCAGTGGCAATAGGAATGCTAGCATGCTTTTGTGACTCAGTCCTTAATCTGGATGGTTTAATACAAAGAGATGAGACAGAACCTAGGACAAGGGACCTTCCTCCTGACCCACGCCAGTCTGAGTGACTTTTTTTCTTCCCTGCATGTAGTGTCTGTGTCAATGTATACTTCTCTTCTGGCAAGGCAGGAGCCCAGTGGGGACTCAGAGCCACAGAACAGAAGGGCGCAGTCAGCATCCCTCTCTCTTACTTCCTACTCTGCTTTCATTATCTTTAGCTATTTTTTTTTAAAGTAGCCATAGGCTGTCTCCATTTCCCCTGAAGAATTTTGTGAAAACTGACTTTTAAATTGTTGCAAAGCACTTTGAAATGGTAAAGGCACTTAATAACATTCCACTGGGCCGGGCACAGCACACATGCTAGGTATCGTGGGGGAATTTCTGGAAGGTTGCAAGTATCCACGCGACTGCTAAAAGACTTTCTCGCCCCTCATGTGCATTTTCACTTAATATGTACTTAAATAAGTGAAGTAACACTGCTTCCATAAAGGAGAGAGACTCAGACATTTACCTGTGTACACTTTTGTCTTCTTAACTGAATATCTTTCTCAACCTCTGAATTCCAGTATTTATTTATGGGAAGAAACAACAAAAGCATTCAAAAGCAAAATTTCAAAGACACACTTACATATTATATCTATTTATCCTTAAATATTTTTTTGAAATTAAAATGTAATAACACAAGGTTGGGTTGTGGAAATAGTTAACGGGCAATACAAATGTCTTTAAATTTTTTCTAAAATTATACTGTTTTATGTATTAGTTATTCACAACAGTGGCCAAGCTTCATGATGTGCTTCTGCATTAAAATTACAGGTAAAGGAAAACTTCTTAAAATGTCAATTTAACAAGTACTGTTTAGCTTATTGCTTTATTTGGTATCAATGGGAGTGGAAGCCCTTGGTGCAGCGGAAGCTCGATGCCCCAGTGTAAGGGGATGCTAGAGTGGTGAGCCAGGGATGGGAGTGGGTGGGTGGGTGGAGGAGCACCCTCATGGAGGCAAAGGGGAGGGGGGATGGTATGGGGAGGTGTTGCGGAGCGGAAACCAAGAAAGGGGACATTTGAAATGTAAATTAAAAAAATAACCAAAAAAGGACACCATTCTTACTTTACCTATTCACCCTAAATGTAGAGAGACACAATGAAAATATTAAAAAGAAAGCTTAATTTTGGACCTGTCTTCTTTCGCTTCATTCTACTGCCTTGCCTACTTGCTTTATCTGTCCCATGCAAATGCCATTTTTTTTATATTCCCAAATAGGAATACTTTGGGTTTAGCATTTTGTCTCTTTGCTTATGTAGATGTTCATAAGTGGAACAGGTTTCTCCTCCAAGAACAACTGAATACCAGTAATATGTCTATCAGGGACCAATGCAGACACCAAGACATTTAAGAAAATATGTCTAATGCTCACTTGCCTCGCTGCCTTCTGGACAGACGTACTGTCCTCTGCAGTTCCCCAGAATTCTCAACACATTCCTAATACACCATTTTCCAGATGGCTCTAAGTCTATACAATTAATTGTTTACATATTTGTGCCCACCTCATAGACTTTAATTTGACAGAAGGCATTCTTATTCTTCTGGGTTTTCTATTCTCAGATCAAAATGAAGACCTGGCAGTTATTTAATATTCAGGAAAGCAAAAATAGATGCAAATAGTTGAGCGATGGAACAAGAAGAGAGATAGTTCATCTAAGATTAGTATTCCTACTAGTTTGAATTTTTTTCTTCTATTTTAATCTTGCCTTTTTCTTAGAAAGTTTTGGCTAAAAAAGAAAAAATATTCTGGGTCATAGAATTAGCAGGCTGGCTATAAGTGCTTCTCTGTTTTCTGAAAAAGAAATTTGTCTATTGTTTTAAAAATGATTAAAATATATGGGAAGATAATTTTCAAGTAACTGAATGGTAAAGTCTGTCTGTAAGATGTATGTCCATGCAGAACTGTACATATAAGCACAAAATAATATTGTTCTTGATTCATTTTTAAGCTATTAATTAATAGTTGCTAAATCAAGCTATATCTAGGTGAGTGTTCTCTAGGTCTTTGGGTGTTTCACCTTTTCTTATTGCTTCTCTTACTTGATATTCATTACTCTATATGTATTAGTGGAAAATTGATGATAGAAAAAAAAATTAGGGAAAGTTGGAGTTAATCAGTGACTTTCCTTCTAAGAATCTGGTCTGGCAAATACTAGGGGATTTAAATGTGTTAGTTTTGATATTCATGGCTTCATAATCTGTGTGAGAATAGCTACACATCAAATTATGTTAATATGTCATTTACTTCAGACACTTTTTTTATGTTGGGCTTTTTAATTTTTATAGTAACATGACCCAGATATACTGTAATAAAATACTGCATTTTTAAGCAATTTTAAAAATATTTAAATCTTAATCCTGCTGGTCTGTTGGAATACTCAATCCCATTTGATTGTAATTGTGAAGCTTCGCTATGGCTAGGTCAACCCTCCAACATCATACCTGGGTATTGTACCATAAGGTTTGGGGGATGTGGAGAGGAAGCCTCACCATCCAGTATCTGTTTTTACACGTTACAGGGTTACAGGTTTCCACTTTTCCCCCTTTGGCTCTTTCTATTCATCTCTCATTCCTGCTGTTTCTGAATGATGACTGGAGAAGAGAAATCTCAGTAGAGTGTAACAAAGACCCTGGCCACCTGCAAGACTTCCCCTCCTGGCCTTGTTGCCTATGAAGCTGCAGCCATGAAGGATCCCCTGGCCCTCAACATTCTAGGGCAGGCACCCCTCTTGTTACCCCCTCCTTTCATGGAATCTCTTTTTAGTTTGAAAGAATTCTTTCTCTTTGAAGTTCTAAAGGACATTTGCCTCTGCCCACGACCCACCTGCCACCTCCTCCCCTGCCCTTGCAGACCCAGGTTTGGGAAATAAAAGGCAAGAAATGCTTTTCAGGAATCTGCTTTCCTCTCCATGTGCATTCCCATAGCAATGATCAGGGTCTCAGCTGTTCGAATTGAAAAAAGAAAAAAAGTGAACACAGTAGGAAAAAAATGTATCTCAAAAGAGCATATAGTTACAAGGAACAGAGGAATTTCTAAGTGTAAGAAGAATGAATTTATTTTGTATTTAGAATCAATAATCATTAACTACAGGTTCCTCACTGTAGCCTGTGTTGCCATGAAAGGACAACTATGTTGTTTCTATGAGTAAAATAAGAAAACAAGAAACTGAGATTATATCAGTTTAATTCCTTACCTTTATTTAAAAGCCATCCAATGATATGTGAATTTATATAATTATTATATGACTAATATAGTCTGTTAATTAATATTTTTACTGAAAAGTAATTGGAAAATACTTGTTTAAAAAAGTTTCTCTTTCTACTTAAAACTACACAAAATACAAACACACATATATACACGTGCACATAAACACATATATACATATATAAATGCACACAACACACACATATACATATAACATAACATACCCAACAACATACAAAATTGAGTGATAGAAGATAATGACAGATGGATAGATATTTGGATAGATGATAGATAGACAGATAGATAGATTGACAGACAAATGATAGCTAGATAGACAGATTATATGAATATAAATACCTATCACTTTAGAGCATTTTTTTTAAGAAAGCTATGATGTTTGAGTTGGCAAATACGGAATTATAAACCTCTTGATTAATTTCCATTATCTCCTGAGAGGCTCTCACAATACCTGACCAATACAGATGTAGAGGCTCACAGCCATTCATTGAACTGAGTACATGGTCCCCAATGAAGGAGATAGAGAAAGGTTCTATGGAGCTGAAGGGTTTGCAGCCCCTTAGGACGAACAACAATTACTAACTAGTACCCTCAGAGCTCCCAGGGACCCAACCACCAATCAAGGACTATACAGGGTGGGACTGAATGTTCTGGCAGCATGTGTATAGTAGAGGACTGCAAATTTGATCATCAGTAGGAGGAGAGCCCCTTGGCCCTGTGAAGGTTCTGTGCCCCAGTGTAGGGGAATGCCAGGGCCAATAAGTGGGAGAGGGTGGGGTGGCAGGCATGGGGAGAGGGGAGGCAAAAGAAGTTTGTTCTTGTTGTTTTTGTTTGTTTGTTTGTTTGTTTTTTGGAGGGGAACCTGGGAAAGGGAAAATTTACATGTAAATAAAGAAATTATCTAAAAAAAAAAAAAAAAAAAAGAAAGCTATGATGTTTGAGTTGGCAAATACGGAATTATAAACCTCTTGATTAATTTCCATTACTAATACTCTTCTATATTTGAAACACCGGGCTTTGGATAAAGTTATTTTTTAAAAAACATGACTCGTAATTTTAATACACAAAAGATTATAAGGAAAGTGTTCACATTTGCATTAACTCTGTGATGGAAATGATCTCAACCTAACAGACAAGAAAACAACATAAGTAAACAATTTTGAGTCCATCAGCTTCTAGTGGTTAATTATGTCAATTTGATTGAGCTAAGATACTCAAGAGATTTGGTGAAACATTTTTATTTTGGCATGCCTATAAAATGTTTCCCAAAGAGATTAGCATTTAAAAAACTAGACTGAGTGAAGACCTGCTGTCACCAAGGAAGTAAGACATCGTATGGTCCATTCAGGACCTGGGTAGAACAAAAGGCACAGAATTGGTGATCTATTCTGCTTGAGTTGGTACATTTGTCTCCCCAGTCCTCAGACCTTGAGGCTCCTGGTTCTTGTATCTTGTCACTCAGAGTGGTGTCACATCACTGACTTCCTTGATTCTCAGGCTGTAGGCTTGGCCTTGGGTCTGCTCTACTTGCTGGCTTACACTGGACATCCTGGCATTTCTCCAACTCCATAACCATATAAGCCAGATCCTTACAGTGACTCGTTTCTTATTCTTCTATCTGTGTTTCTGCATGTCTTATTGATTCTGCTTCTCCACAATATGTGAAGAGTGAGTTGAAGAATTTGATGGAAGAAAAGAAAGGCAGCCTTTGTAAATCTTTTACAGTCTATAAGCCACTTTCACATACTTTCTACTGAGAGTTAATAATTCTTTGAATTGTTCTTTATTATATGCTTTTCCATACATTAAGAAGGTGAGAATAAGAGACTAAGGAGGAAAACATCATTTAACTAGAAAGAGTTTTGGTTCTTTTTAATACTGTGTTTATAGAGAAAACCATAAGGATTTCTCCAGGTTGTAGATTTTTGCCAGAATATGTGGCTATTTCAAGTAATTTATAAAACAAGCCCTCCTGTGGTACTCACCTTCTACATCTGTCCCCACACAGCTTTCTTAGCAGAACACACAAGATGACTGACATACTGAAACATAACTCAGGCTTATTTTGGCATGCCATAATACTTAACTGTTCCAAACAAGGTAGGACCCACAGTTTGCCAACCTGTGAAGATGAAAGTATACTCCTTCATTCTACCAGCTCTACCCAGGCTTCTGACACTAAAGTTAAGAACCTAAGACCAAGTACAAAGTTAGAGGAAAGATTCCATGCAAGATTACCCTCACTGCTGACAATAACTGAAAATTTAGGGTTCCCCTTTCACAACCATCCTCAGGTTGAAAACTTTCCCCATCATGCGTTGAAGTCACTGAGATCTGCCCCACTCCATTAAGGTCTATTACAAAATACAAACAGAATTACTCAATGGAAGAACAACATAGGAGGGAGCCTGGAAGGAGCCAAACTCAACATTTTATTGTTCTTGGGATGCTCTGGCTCCCTGCCTATACCCATGAAAGTATTCTGGGACCATTAATAACTTCAGGAGCTCCCATAGAGCTCATGCCCATAATTTTGTTAGCACTTCATAACATAGACAAGGCTACCATATTATTGAGTGCTCATTTCCAGGAGTCTGGACAGATATGTGATCCTGGAGCCATGCCTCAAGTCACCTCATAGCATAATCCATAATGTGTGGTCTAAGAGCTTGGCCAGTAGTCATCTTACTTGTATCAATTTTCATGTTTGTCAAAAGAGTCCGTCATGAGTCACAAATACACAACCCGAACCCAGAAAGTCCCAGGCACTTAGAGAACAATTTGCAAGAGCCAATGACAAAGGCCAGACTTCTTTGGACAAAGCTGACGTCTTTTTTTTTTTTTTTTTTTTTTTTAATGAATCAGGCAATTTATTAACCCAGCATATTTTGTTCTAATGCTTCATGTTGGCAGTTGCCACCTGTCCAGCGATCCTGTCCAGATCTCTCTATCCCTGAGGTGTTAGCTTGTGGCCCCCATCTTGGTCCTTTTCCACCATTTTCAGCCCCTCCAGGGCTTGGAGGACTCCAGCGGGCCACACTCTTAGAGCCGCTGCTGAAGTGGCTGGGCCTGACACCGTTTCTCTGCTGTCCTCTGCGGAGGTACAAGTACCGTGCTGTGGAAGTGTGTAGAACTAGTTCTCATTGTAAGGGGCAAGCTCTTTATGTTTGGCCAGCTTGACTGTGTCTACCCATTCGGGGACTTTTAGCTTCCCGGACTTTTTGAGGAAGGCTGCCAGAACTCTGACGATAACTCCAGGCATCTTGCGGCCTCCGCGCTGCCAGCCAAGGGAAAAGGGAGCTGACATCTTTTTAATACAAGAGAAAAGGCTTTGCTTGCTGTTCTCTGGAATATACCTCAGGTGAATCTTTCACAAACCATTTCATATGAATAGTATTAGTAAGAATTTACATGTCACCACAAAAGTGCCACCTAACGTATTATGATGATGACCAGCCAATAAATTGTAAGCTGCTACTCTAGTTGCTATGGTAACTCCATGCATCAATTTCCCTCTACTCCACTGCTAACAAGGTCTCTTCTTATTTTTATTTATTTATTTTTATTATTTGAAGGACAGAAATGGAGATTCAATTGTTCTATCTTGGATTCTGTTCCTAGTCTCCTCTAACAAAATGATGTTTCATGAGCCAAGAGATACAAATATTTTCCAAGCACGGTCCTCCTCTGGGCCCATCAATGTACTTGTTCCACAAACCTACTGTGAAGAGCTGAGGTAAAGTATCATCTCTTAGTCATCTCCTTAACGTCAATCTCTGACATGGTGACTACAGCCAATGAAAATATTTGTTAAACAGATCTGTACTCATAAAAAAATCAGTCTTATTACGGTAAGCATTAAACATTTTTATTATTTTTTCATGGTTGCTATAGTAAACCACCATATACTTGAACGTTTAAGCAACCAAATTTATTTTATCAAAGTTCTAGAAGCTAGAGCAAGTTTGGTTTCTCTGAAGATTTTCTCCTTGGCTTGCCTATGGCTGCCTTCCTTCAGTGGCTTTTTCTTATAAGTGCTATCTGTCCCCTCATGAGGCCTTTCCAGAGTGCCTGTGTTTCTCTGCTGTTATTGCTTTGTTTGGTTTTGTTTTCTCTAAAAACCGTGCCAGTCGCATACAATAGGACCCTCTCACATGACTCAATTTAGGGCAAACTGACTTGCTCACAAGGTCTTGTTTTTCAATTAAACAAGGTTCTCAATGTTTAGAATTAGGCATATAAACACAAGCAAAGAACAATTCCACCTATAGCAATATCCACGTGGATTTCAGAAGGATATGGTGAGATGGTAAAAAGCAGAGGCTAGAGAAATGTAGCCAGCACGGCCTGTGGGATGACTTCAAGCAGACTGATACAAAATGCATTTCAACAAACGATGGTCGGTTCATCGAGTAGGTGATGAGAGCAACAGTCTCAGTACCAGTGGCTCGTCGTGGGCACCTGTGGTTGTGTTTACAGGCTTCCAAAAGCAATCCACGAAATGGTAATATCGGCCACTTGCTGGCTTAGCTATGCTCTCATCAGGGGGCCACATGGATATGTGATATGGCCGCGTCTGTTTGGCTAAAGGAACTTCTGTGAGTTGTTGCTGTGGAATGGAAGTGGTGGCCAGGAGAAAATGGGCCACCAGACGTTATCATCTCCCATCCTCTGAGTTACCTGGATTGCTTCTCAGTTAAGGTTACACAAATGAGGTGTGACTTATCCAGGTCCTCTGGCTAAGAATGACTTCTGGGAAAACACAAAAAGTTAAAAGAAAAGCTTCAACTCTCAATTCAAGGTTTACAAGAGACATCATCCTACTGGTCTGTCTGCTGGCCTGGTGATACGACCTATCCCTTCATACGTGACGAGTCTGACTTTTGGTTACATTCTCAGACTGTAATGGGACACAGACAGATTTATACTTGGGTGTAATCAATGTCCCACGTGTCAGATACATATGCTCCCATTCATGTCTTGTAGCACTGGCCTTATTTCCTTAGAATGATCACAATTGTTAGACTCAGTCCGTTGTTTCCACTTCACGAAGGCCACCCTAACACGTAGTGCTCTTTGCCTGACCGGCTATTTACTTCATTCCTTGAAAGTCCTTCCCTGATCTTCCTCTCAGGTTCATTTCATCCACTCCAGCAAGCTAACTCACTCATGAGACTATGACTTCAGTCCAGTTTTCTTTCCATTCAAAGTCATACAACCATACAGCCGTGAAGCTGC
>JADRCD010175537.1:0-12593 GCA_019843815.1 Montemys delectorum | reverse complement strand
ATCTCTAGGGCTACCTGCCCTTGCTAATTCTGACTGGAGTCAGTCCTTCCTGTGATCCTGGTTGTATCAGAACTCCTCAGACTCAGGCAGTCTCTGTGACCCTGTGATTTTGGGATCCTGTGACCTTGGGCTTGTTAGAGCACCTGGGAGTGCAGCAGCTTCCTCTGGGTGTTGTGGGACTGGCCGTAGAGCTTGTGCCCAAGGTCTGCTCAGGACACCAGTCCAGAGAGACCGGAAGGAATCCGAGCCACTCTGCTGGCGGAGTTCCCTCTATAATGGTTTTTAATGACCTACTTTGGAAAGTTACTGTCTCAATATCTATATTCCAGATACTCAGGGTAAGATGACACACCAACCTTCTCACCCTCACATCAGCATTTGTGAGAAATAATAAGATTCATATACCCAGGACATGTGTGCCTTAAATTCAGTTCCCTGTGTAGTATTTTATTGCTGTCATTTTCTTTTCTACTCATGAAAGTATAGACACTAATCTGACAATATAATGTACTAACTTCAGTCATGCCATAGGACCATAAAGCTTCCCAAGTTTCCCTGTATTTTAATATATAATCATCACCATCTGGGTCTGATTAGGTGTGAGGTCCTAAAGTCCAGACTTCTGCTGAGCTCCTACAGGTAAAGCTCACCTTCTTCCTGCCACAGCTTTGCAAATCCCCTTACCAAGTCTTCTTATCCCAGTCACATATAAAATCTCTTCATGTGTAATTGACCCAGGTCTCCCTCAGTCTGATTTTCCTCTCTCCAAATCATAGCTGACCCAATGCTTTACTCTTCAAAAGACTTTGCTCACTGATTTCACTAGAGTGCATGCTACCCTAGGCAGACATGGTTTTCATTCTTGTCATTGGCTGGCACAAAGTTATGTTCAGTAAGCACCTGTCAGATAAGGAGATTTATGGGGGCCCATAGTGATTGCCATGCAGAGAAGTAGAAAGCCCAGCTCCCCAAACCACCAGCCATTCGTTAGAGCCCCACTGAGTTCGTAGGACCTCTTCATTCATCCCTCTGAGAAACCTCAGTTTCACTTTATTCTGGCTGGCTGTGAGAAAACAAGCCAGTTAATCCCATCATGACCTTTCAAAAAATGCTGCTGGGACCACAGAAAACAGAGCTTTTTAAATCGCTTTGCACAGCACTTGCCCTTCTTTATTCCAAATTGAGGGCTCCAGCACAAGATTTTATTTCACATTTGGGCAAGACAAGTGTTTACTCTCAAACCTCAAACCCTTACCCACAAAGTGATAGGGAAAATCCATTTTTAGCATCACAAAGTTGCAAGGAAAAAGTTGAGGTTTCAGTGTTTTTTTCCTTAGACATTTCAAAGCATCCAAACTGAAGCTGTTCCTCCTTCCCACCCCAAATACACAGCATCTTTGCATGTGAAAAACCTGAAGTTTCTGTGCTAGCTAGTTTTTATGTCACAGGCTAGAGTGGCCTGGAAAGAATGACATCCAGTTGAGAAAATGTCAATAGATTGTAGGCAAGACTGCAAGGCCCTTCCTCCTCGATTAACAACTGTTGTGGTATGGCCCTAGGTTCTCAAAGAAAGCAGGGTAAGTAAGCCACGGGGAGCAAGCCAGTGGGCAGCACCTCTTCATAGCCTCTGATTCCGTTTCTGCATCCAGGCTTCAGTTTTGAGTCCCTGACTTCCCTCAGTGATGGAGTGTGATCAAAAGTTGTAAGCTGAAATGAACCCTTTTCTCCCAAAGTTGCTTTGGGTCAGGCCTTCTTAGGTTTCTGCTGTTATGATAAACAGCTTCCCAATCCCTGTGAGATCACAGCTCCTCAATAACAGAGAAATACATCGTGAGAAGGCATGCTTCCTTATAGATTCACAGGCATCACACACTCTTCTCTGACCTATGCATGGGTGACTTTGGATCTCTTCAAGTTTCTTTTACTTTGTTACATGTCCTAGGCAAAGCACCCTGTGACAATGATTATTAGTAACATTTCACCACTGGCCTTTCCTTGTACTAGTTTGTCAATCATAATTCAACCAAGAGCACGAAGTATGGTTTATACCCAGAAGTCTGAACATTTGTAGTACTGTTTCCAAACTCATACCCACTATGAAGGAAGTATTTTCCAAAGGTGTAATTTATACACTCACAATATAAGGAATATGTACGTATATAGTGCAAGCAGGCAGGACATGCTACAGATCTGAAGTCCCAGTGGCTAAGCACAGGTGCAGAACTTAGGTATCAGTTCTGGGAAGCAGTAGCAAGAGGAACACATATTTCTTGGCCTCCTGATTTATTCCCCAGGTATGGTTTTATTCCTGCCAAAACAGAAACAATTCAGTGTGATGTGTCTACATCTGACTATCATAGTTGGTAAGTAGGAGGGTACAGATGGTAGAGTAGAGAGTAGCAGCCTCGAATGCAGGTCAAGTAACAAAAGAAGAACAGCACACATTTCTCTGGGGAATGAAAACAACCACAGAGTGTACTTTGTAGTGTCCAATGATTCCCAAGCATGTGCCCTGCCCTGGGTGTGGTTAGCATATCTGGTATCACTAAAGTGAAGAAACCTGATTTTTCCTCTCCTAGCAGCTATCAAGTGCAGGTATCTTCTTGGTTGTGGATGAGACTCTGTGTCCATTTCCCTTCCATTGCTTGGGTTTTGTCTGGTTTGGACTGTGTAGGTCCTGTGACACTGTCACAGTCTCCACCCGTCTGTTTGAGCTTTGGTTCCTTTGTGTCTGGAAAATGTTGTTTCTTCAGAGTTGTCACCACCTCTGGCTCTTGGAGTCCTTCTGACTTCTCTTCTGTATAGATCCCCAAGATAAAGATGGGGCATCTAAGCCCAGACCTCATGCTGGGTGGTGCATACCTTTAATCCCAGCACTTGGGAGGTACAGATATATGGATCTCTGAGTTTGAGGCCAGCCTAGGCTACAGAGCAAGTTCCAGGATAGCCAGGGCTACACAGAGAAACCCTGTCTTAAAAACAAAAACCAAAACAATCGAACAACATAAAGTATACAATATACCAATATTTGAATTTAAGGATGAGCATTATTTTGAGTATAAATACCCTTATTTCCCCACTGTATAGATGTTCCTTGATTTACAGTGGAATTGCTTCCAAATATGACCACTGTAAGTCAACTATCATTCCTATTATAATACAGCTGAGGTATGAATCACCATGACTTAGCAACAGTCCATTGTAGCATTGGTTTATCTTCATGATTAGGGCTGGCCAGAGCCGCAGCAATGTCACAAGAGAGCACCCACCAATCACATGTCCTAGCCAGGGGAAAGAGCACAAGTTCGAGAAAATCTCTTGCACACCACAGTGAAGTCAAAGGACCATAAATGGAACAGTTATTAACCCAGAGAACATTTGTGCATTAGTCTTACACATCCTGAGATTCAAAAAATACATTTAAGAAACTAAAGAAAAGGCAAGACTGGCTTTCCTGTGCTTAAATACAGTGAGTGCTGTCCGGACACATATTTTCTGGAAAGAGAAGCAAAGACTTCATGTTTAATCAGCAGCCTATTAGACAACAGAGCAGCAAAAACTGCAGTAGTTTTCATGTAGCTAAGGGAGGTGTGCTCTTTAGAGCTAACACACTGAAGCAATCTTGCTCTGACTTGATCAAGAGGGGAGTGTCATGCGACACAATTCCAGACAGCCCAAAGCCTTGAAGTAGATTTTTCATACTTTGTCAAGGACTCTCACAGAACCACAGTACTCTAAGAATAGGACACACACAACATAGATCTTCCTAAGAGGAGCTGTGTTTAAAGCTATACAAAAGTAAAATATTATTCTTATAATTTTCATACTTAACACAAAACCTCATACTTATGGCTCACATTATTCAGTATGCCCGACTCATTTTTTTCGTTTTTCAATAAAGTAGTGGAGATGTTTATTTAAATAAAAATTTCTAGTTATAGAATTAGGATATTTACATCATATGCCATCTTGGGTCCAGTGTATGGACAGCTAAACAAACATGTATGATAATCTCAAGATGAAGAATTATATATAAAAGAATAGGATTAACTGGCATAAAGAATGCCAGGAACCTTAGAAATCTATGTTTTTATTTGAAAATTCCTATAAAAGAAGCAAAGATGGGATAAGATGGATTTGATTTTTGAAAGCAGTATATTCTATGAGGAAAAGTTCTCCAGGGCAAGCAAATGGAAAACCATCCATGGTTTTGTAATTCAGTCATCAATTTTAATTTGATTAACAGAATGCTCTAGAAACCAAGTGAAAAACATTGGCCATTTCAAAGATGAACCTTGACTTTGTCATAGTTTCTTTGTAACAGCAGAAGTATGGAGGTGACAGAGTGTGGGACAATTCCCACAGGTGTTCAATAAAATTTATCTTAGCAGACATTAGGAAATCTTTTGTTTCAGCGAAGGTGTGATTTTTAGCTGCTCAGCTCACCTCTGTTCACAGGATCTTGAATCTTTCCCCAAAGATGATGAGCATGACCTAAACCATGAATTGCCCTGGGAATTCTTTTAGTTATTAAACCCTCCAAGCTTTAGCTAGGCATAAGGTTACTCAGCCATAAACTGAATTTTATACTCTTAGGGAGTAGTGGCATAGACTAGCAAAGATGACTTTGAATTTTGTTGTTATTGTTTTCTTAAGTATGAAGCCAGGTAGCCTGGATTCTCCCATTTTCCAGTAGTTTGGAAATGACAAGCACTGTAGACCTGAAGACATGATCCCTGTTGAGGGTGGCACAGAGTCTCCACCAATGTGTACTCCTGAAGGACATCACTGAATACAGAAGTCTCTCCAGCTCTGCCTCACTCGTGTCTGGTTTCTTACAAGAAAGAAAGAAATCAAAAGAGTTACATCTTATTTAATGACATAAGATTGGCTCAGCTTCATCAGAATTATACCTAATATAGGAAGTATTGATTAAATAATCTCTAAAAACCATACCAGTTATGAGTGGCGTTCTATGTAATGGATGAAAAGACCTTGATTTAGGATGAGACCAGAGAAGATTGCCTCATTGTTCTGCCAGGGATGATCACAGACAGACACACAGGTTGAAGCTTAAGATCAATTTTAAATGATCATCTCTCTCCTATTTCTCAATATCTCAGGCTGAAAGGCCTCTTTATTCCGTCTTTTAATTGCTGTGTTAACCACTTTCAATGGCTTTCCATTTCACTAGCCGGCAGGACGGCAACAGAGTGCCTTCATTTGAAAGGCTATCTTCGAATTCCCACGGGCATTTAGTTTCATTATCCTCAGGCATAATCCTCTGAGAAGATTAGATCACTAAAAGGACACCCCCCACCCCCAAACCACATTGGGCAAGCAGGGGAGTCTTGCACTGATGTGAAGTTTGGGAGCTAAAGCTCTCAGCTCACATGAGAGCCCACAGCAACTCTGAGAAAATCAACAGCACTTGACTCACAGTTGCTTTTGCTTCTGCAAGCGATTTCTAAAAATTTGAACCCAGAGAAACTTATCAGTTTATAAATACATATCATTTATTTTTAAGATGTATTTATTTATTATGTATACAGTATTCTGCCTGCATGTATGCCTGCAGCCTAGAAGAGGGCACACGATCTCATTATAGATGGTTATGAGTCACCATGTGATTGCTGGGAATTGAACTTAGGACTTCTAGTAGAACAACCACTGCTCTTAAGCTCTGAGCCATCTCTCCAGTCCATAAATGCACATCTTTAACCACCTGGTTTTATATAAAATTTAGAGTCACACACACTGTCCTTTCATTAAGTAGTAAACTCTTATCAGCAAGGATATTTTTGAATCATTTTATTTGAAGTATCTTTTAAAGATAAGGTCTCCTTGTGTGTCTTTCACTTTCTTTCTATTTCTTTTTCTTTAGCCAGGCTACCTTGTAACTCAGTATATAGCCCAGCTGGCTTCAAACTCAAAATAATCCTTCTGCCTCAACCCTTCTTCCTAATTTTGAATGTAGGGAGTACAGCTGTGAGACATCAACCCTGGTTTATTTGAATCTTGATACGAAGCCTTGGTGATACATAAAGATGAAGGTAGAGCTTTTGAACTAAAGTGATTTGTGTGTGTGTGTAGGGGGGGCTTTATAGTTTGATGTTTATTGGTGACAGAAAGAAAAAGACACATGTACGATAGAACCATGTCATTCATGGAAGAAATCTGGACATTACAAAGGCCAGTGGAATTGATCTTCATTGGTCTTGGGTTATAGAGAAGCAACATTAAAGAAAGGACGAAGGCTATGTCAAAAAGGAAAACTGGAGAGACACAATACTGACTCTGGACCTCCCGACTCACTGCCTCCTGCCTTCCATCTGTCCACCCATTTTCCACACCGAGCCAAAGTAATCATCGTCAACACAAACCTGATCACTTTTTGTTCTTTGCTTGAAATCTATCGAGGGGTTACCATGGCCATAGAACAAGGTCCAAACCCTAAGTTTATCCAGAAATGTGTGGCAGGCACAGGTCCTGATTATCACTAGGCTAGGTTACCTCACTGATCTGTCCACGCTGATTATATTTGGACTTCTGGGCTGAACTATGTGTGATCCTCTTTAAAAAAAAAAAAGCCAAATTTTAAAGTCTCATACCCTCAGAAATGTTATTTGGAAAAATCATATTAAGTATCACTGGATATGATGGGTTTTTTTCTAAAGTATGGTGAGCCCCTAAGGTAAAGGACCATTGTCCTTATAAAAGGGGAAAATTGGGTGTGTGTGCACACACACACACACACACACACACACACACACACACACACGGAGAATGGCATGTAAAGACATCAGTAGAGATTACAGCAAAGGCTTCTACAATCTGAAGAGCCGCAAGGATTGCCAGCAAATCACCAGGAGTTAAGGATGAGATGGAACAAATTCTTCCCCGGGCTCAGAAGGAACCAACCTTTCTAACACTTTGATCTTGAAATTCAAGCTTCCAGAGTACTAAGAAAATAAATGTCCATTGTTTTATCCATCTAGTTTGGGAAACTGTCACTATAGCCCTAGAAAGTCAATACATTGAATGTCTCAACTTTCTATGTGGAACTCTGCCAACAGTGTTTGTTTGTGGAATAGAGCAACTTTCTTCTCCTTCTCTTGGCCAAGCTACCCTTAAGTTTGGCTATAAATAAAATTTCCTAAAGGAGAGCCCTTCCTTCACCTTCTAGAACAGGCAAGTTTCTTCTTTTCTCTAACTTATATTTACTATAAATTTACTATAAATTCTCTAAGATTCTGCACTTCTTCAGAGTGCTATGAACTACTGGATTTTGTCCATCTTCTTCAGGAAGCATAGGCTGGTACTGTTCCACTCTCAGATCTGTTCTTTGTACCTAGACCTGTGGATGGCACACAATTCACATTCAAGAAATGTTTATTGGCTGGCTTCCTTGACTTTAACTTGGACTGCTCTGTCCCAAATATTATTTCAAAGATCCCACATCCTTGGTAATAACTCCAAGCAAATATTATCTTTCCTCATGTATATATTCATGTGCCTGAAGGCAGCCTCATATTTCTATAATTTGTTGTTATCATAGCTAACATTCTCTTCCACTCAAGCACACATCTGGATAAGCAATAACACTTGAAAGTGTGCTATTCTGCAAGAATGTTTTTGATTTGGGTTCTATATTACTGAAAAGAATCTCAATTATTTGGCAAGCTCACATCCTCCTAAGATTCTATCTGTCCTGGAAGGCATGAGAGAAATCATGTGAGGGAGAGCATGACAGGAATGAAACAGATACTTATTTTACCTGAGTTTCCTAATGTGAAAAGCTGTGATAACTTACAGACATGAGAGGTTTGATGAGAATTATCAATAATCTATAAAATAATGCAGGTTAATCTCAAAAACCACTATCTACTTGTATTTGTAAGAAAAGAAAGAGTAAATGGTTACAATTAGCTCTCAGGTCAAGTCCTTTGCTTCTGATTCTGAAGAGTGGCAGCTAATTTGGGATCTACTACAAATATACAGAAGGTCTCAATGATGAGTATCTTAGCAAGTATGTTCACTGAGTCAGAAGATTTTTTATTTATCCCAGAAAAAAACAGTCTGAATAAATGAGAATATTATAGATAGTCTACTAACTGGCTAATAGCATCTTGCCTTTGGATTATTTCTTCTGGCCATATAAGAAGTAGACACTGACATATTTAGGGATACATCCTATAACACTGGTTCTCAACCTTCCTAATGGTGTAACCCTTTAATGCAGTTCCTCATGTTGCGGTGACCCCCAAGCATAAAATTAATTTTGTTGCTATTTGATATCTATAATTTTGCTACTTTATAAATCATCATATAAATATCTGATATGCAGGATGATCTTAGGTGATCCCAGTAAAAGGGTTGTTTAACCCCCAAAGGGGATCACAATCCACATGTTGAGAACTACTGTCCTATAGGGATATTAATTACATTAAGGTGTACTACCCTTGGACATAGAAGGACCAAGGTACCTAGATATGTCCTAGGCATTCATTTAGTAAATATTCCTAGGCAATTGTTTCATGCCAAATATTATGAAAGATTCTCATAACAGAAAGCTGAATAAACAATAATAACAACACTTTTTATTTATTGCCTATTTCTTATATATCAAACATTGTAGTAAAAGCCTTATACACATTATCTTCAATTATTGCCATAGCCTGTTAACTCTGTTCATTAGTAAAGAATGCTTAAGATGGACATAAGCCAAAGAGCTTGGATGGGCCCATAGCTGTGGTGATCCCAGTACCTAAATCCATTCCCAGTGTATTGTACTACCTCATGATAAAGAGTGGCTCAACTACAGAAATCTTTCCAAAATCTATGAAATGCAGGCTGTGCTTAAGATCTAAGAAAGATAATATAAAAGCAAGCTCGAGAAAGGGGATTTAATTCTACAGTAATACAGAAATGCCCTGAGTAATCTTTTCTTAGAATGAGTTTATGGGCCATTTCACATAAGCTCCCCAAGTTCAAAAGTCAGGATTACAGTGATTTGGGCTTCTTAGAGTCAAGTGAACTAAAGAAAGTAGAAATGAGAAAAAGAGTGTTCAAAGTTTCAAGTCCAATAATGAGTCATTGCATGCACGTGCGTGTGCACATGTGGGAGCATGCAAGCAGAAGATATAAATAGTATATAGAAGCCTAAAGTTTGAATCAAGGAAAAAGAATCCAATCTATGTTTTAGTTCCTAAAGCAAAAGTTGAGATTATATACATTTTTGGTAGAGGCCAATCCAAAGCTTTTGTGGGTTGTTTTGGTTTGTTTGTTTGCTTGCTTGCTTGCTGGGTTGTTTTTCTTTAATTTGGGCCAAATTAGAAAAAATGCAAATTTATTAATAATCCAAAGAATGATTAGCAATGTAAGTCAATAGTAGCATCCTTTACCTTGACATGAAAGGCCTAGGTTCACTTCTCAGTGTTGGAAAAAAGTCCAAAAGGAAGGAGGCATAAAAATACAACTGTTAGTTGAAATAGGAATTTTGAAAATAATTTTGGAGTCATTCTGAACCAAGAGAACAATCTTCCCCTATCTCATTTTGAGCCTATGTGCTTCTAGAATGTGTTATTTTAGTATTTTTTCTCTCATGTGTCTTCTTAACCACAAGTTTTTCCTTTAATTGATTCTCCACCCCTGGCCCTCTCTATCTGTTTGTCTCTCTCTCATACAGTTTCAGAACACAATCGAATTAACCCATTTGAAAACTTCGAAGGAACAACATAAACATGTCAGGGAAACATATATTTCTCCCAAGTTGGGTGGAGTTTGCACTTGAAGAAAAGGATACTTGTGTCATGCCAAGGAAGCTATGTAGATGACCGTCACATTGTAGACTCAGATGACCCCCCACAATGTAGACTTAGATGACCTCCACACTGTAGACTTAGCATCAGAAAACCAACTCTGATGTCAGATTACATGTCAACAGCTTACAAAGTACAAGAAAAATATGCTTCTTTTGGCTGTGTGTTGGGAGTAAATGTCTAGAACTGGATGTAAGTGGATTACAGAAATTATTTTTGTCCGTTTTCTTCTCTAAGCCTTACTAATATAGCTCTGGTTGGCGAGATCTTGTATGATCCATATGTACTGGGCAAATTTACAGTTTAACTGCAAAAGATCATGAAGGTAGCAAGATGGCTTCTTAGACAACTTCAAAAAAAGGAGAAACTTTTAGTACAAATGAATTGAACTTAACATTAAGAGAAAAAGTAGAAGTGATTCTAAGGTACAAAAAAACAGAATTCTAGGCAGGTGTCAGCTACTTTTCTGTTATTGTGATACAACTCTATGAAGAAGACAAAAGAAAGAGTTTATTGGGACTTAGGATTCCAGATGAAGAATCCATAATGGTTGGTGAGATGTAGCAGTTGGGGAAGGCACAGGGGGTGGAGGAACAGAAAACTGAGATCACATCTTCAACCTCAAGCGTGAAGCAAAGAGAGACAACTGGAAATTTAACCAGGCTCTTAAGTCCCACCCCACCCCCAGTGATGACCATACCACCTCCCAAAACAGCATCCCCAACTGGGGACCAAATGTTCTAAGACATGAGTTTCTGTGGGACAATCTTATTCAAATCCTAACAGTTACATTCAGAATTTTATTTTTCTAGCCATTATTTTATCTGTCAACTTTTTTTTTCTTTCTTTATTCATCATGAAGACATTGGAGCCATAGAAGACATGTCTGGAAGATGCGTGCTTCTGTTCACTTGTGTTAAGTCCATAGAAGACATGTCTGGAAGATGCGTGCTTCTGTTCACTTGTGTTAAGTCCACTTTTGCTTTATTTTAATATTCATTGTTCATTGATATGTATTTTAGAGATGACGCTGTAAATACTCTATAGGTTAATTTACATATTAAACTTTAACTAGACACTTTTTTAAAGGTTGGCTAGCAGCTACTACAAAGAATGCAACTATCAAGAACTCCAATTTAGAAAACAGTTTGGAGACTAAGCAAGATTTGTTTTCCTTATCTGTAGTACTCTTTCAAAATGAGGCAGATCCTTTCAAATCCCTCTATTATACCATACCTCAGACAAGAACAAGTGTGAAATGTTGCATCTGGGCCACAGTGTTGGTAAGCAGGCACTATAGCTATGCTGTCTGATACAGCAATCACTAACTTATTCTTTCAGTGCAAAATTCAATAATTGGGCTGGGAATATAGCTCAGATGTAGGGAGCAAGAACAACAAACCTGAAAATACAGCTCAGAGGTCAGGAGCATGCACTGCCAGCCTGAGAATACAGCTCAGAGGTTGATAGCATGCACTACAAGCCATCCTCTCCTGTATAAATATGAAGGAGACAGCAAAGGGACAGGGCCATAACTCATCTCAGAGAGACATAGGACTTTATCTTCTAGAATCCATAATGATTTTGCAGAGAGGGACAGAGACAGACACAGAGACACAGAGAATGTCCACCTAGCTTTTTCTCTTTGAATTTTTTAGGTTAGACTTACATCACAATTAGCTGTAAACATCATTGTGCTTCCTTTGACAGATATCTTCTAAAGAGACCTTTAATTGTGCATCTCTTCTTGGAACCTGCCTTAGAGATCCCGTAAGGGAATGTTATACAGATAGCAAAGTAGAGTCCATTCACTCTACATTGGAAAAGATCCAGAAACTAAGCATTTTTAAAACTTTATGATGCAATGAAAAAGCTAGTGTTATCTAAAGCTTTATAATTGTTGACATAATCTCATGCCCAATGCAAAGTAGCCCTGCACTTTAATAGAAAGATTTTGCATAGTAGAAATGGAGCACTTGGATTTGTTGGAAAGTTCACTGTTCAACAAGGATGAGTACTGGGAAAAGACTGACAGGTGCTGAAGTTGAGAGTGAATGGCCAGTTTCAAACAAAAATGAAATGTGCTGGAAGCTTCTATAGCCACTCTGGCTATGAAGTAATTGATGACCGGCATTCAAAACATATTGATTATCTCTGTTCAGTGTCATTTCTAGAATGAACAGACCAAGAAATAATGTCACAGTCTGGTACCTAAACAAAACATTGTGTTTATGTGGGGCACCCTTCCAACATAAGTCTGAGCTTTTTCAGTCTCCCATTTGATCACACCTCACAGGCAAGTGGAAACTCAAAATTTCGCATTTGGACTCAAGTATTGGCAAGCAAACTCAGTGTTCAACATGGCAGCTACTGACTCCATTTAATTACTTCCATGTAAAATTAAAGTATTAGAGATGAAACCATACCATAGTGGTAGAGTGCATGCTCAGTATGTACAAAGCATAGCATGCTCAGTTCTCAACAACAAAAATAAATTATTTTGTTATTTTAATTTGAATATATAAAATTTAGTTGCTCACTACACTGGCCATGTTTTAAGTGTTTACCACATGGATCAAATGTTCCCTGCATTGAACAAAACAGATAAAGAACATCTTTAACATCAAAGCACATTCTTTAAACAACAGTGTTCTAGAAGAATTCCCTGAAGACAACATAAGTATCCAACTTCTTAAAGTTATCTCACCAGACTTCCTGTATGTAAGGGGGGAAAGAGAGAGAGAGAGAGAGAGAGAGAGAGAGAGAGAGAGA
>JADRCD010175535.1:0-21944 GCA_019843815.1 Montemys delectorum | reverse complement strand
CTCTTTTGAGATAGGCTATCATAATCTAACCCTGGAACTTGCTATATAGACCAGGTTGGCCTTGAACTCACAGGGATCTCTCTGCCTCTTGAACGCTGGGATTAAAGGCATCCCCCCAGAGGTCAGCTCCCTGTTTTCAATGTCCACTTAATCTCCACATTTGGATCTTCTCTCAGGTTCAATATAAAAACAGATAAATCTTCTTCTACTCTCACTTCCTGCCTATCCATTAAGTACAGAAGGCTATGGGCTTTTGAATATACATCACATCCAGTAGTTGTTCGACAATGACAATGCACCCCATGTTGTTTGTTTCTGGACACATGTTAAGCTCTCAGTTACGATACACACATTCCTGAGAGTTTAGGTGTTTTTCACCCTATATCAACAACTCAGAGTAGCCACAGCACTGTAGGCGTTAATTCCAAGGCTCATTACCCAGTGACAAGAAGACTCATGGGAGCAAGTAAAGGATCTAGCTATTCTTGCAGGGAAATCCAACCTAGTGAGTTTGGGCCATCTTTACAGTGCTACTTGGTATTGGAATATAGCTGATAGCTGCTGATATGTGCTGTGTACTTCAGCTATCTTTACTTATTTTGGGGTATTCATACCTTCAGGCAATTTATTCATGAAATACATAATTTGGTAAACAAAAAGACACAAAATAAGAAAGTAAACTGAGGAACATTCCTCAAGCAAACCAAAATAATAACAACAAATCCAAATTTTGAAAAAGAATTAATTCTCGGCTCCTCTGAATAATTACTTTTCCTTTCCTCACTGGGGTTTTAATTTACTTATTACACATTGGATTCCTTTTTCAGAAGTGTGCTCTCCCTCAGTCTGCAGTCACTAGCATGGTAAGTCGCCATTCCTGAACAAATTGTATCTTGGTTGTGTTGGAGTAGAACAGATGCTAGACTTCATCAAATGCAACTTCTAAAGAAATAGAATAAAATATAATAAGTGCATTGTGAATAGAAGTGTTGCTTTGGGTAGAATATCATCCCTCTGAAAGAAATGTAACTGAGAACAAGCCTACATTAACATTTTCGTTATTATTATTATCATTATTAGTGTGTGTGTAGTGTACATGGCCTTGTGTGTATCCTGTGTGTGTATGGAAGTCAGAGGACAACTGTCAGGAATTGGTTCTTGTCTTCCACTGTGGATCCTTGGTAATGAGCTCAGGCTGCTGGGCTTGCACAGTATGCAGGTTAAAATTCTACATTAAAAATATTAACATTTTTTTTTCATGTTTCACCAAACTGCAGTTTGGTGATATCATCTCTAATTTTTTTTAATTAGATGTTTTCTTTATTTACAATATCTCCTTTCCCAGGTTCCCCTCCAAAATAAAAATAAAAATAAAATAAAATAAAAAAAAAACCCAAACTAAAACAATCCCCTGTTCCCTTCCCTCTCCCCCTGCTCACCACCCACCCTCTCCCACTTGCTGGCCCTGGCATTCCCCTACACTGGGGCATAGAACCTTCACAGGGCCAAGGGCCTCTCCTTCCATTGATGATCGACTTCGCCATCCTTTGCTATACACATGCTGCTGGAGCCATGAGTCCCCCCATGTGTATTCTTTGGTTAGAGTTTTAGTTCCTAGGAGCTCTGAAGGTATTAGTTAGTTAATATTGTTGTTCGTGCTAAGGGGCTTCAAACCTTTCAGCTCCTTGAGTCCTTTCTCTAGCTCCTTCACTGGAGACCCTGTCTGTATTCAGTCCAATGGATGACTGTGAGCTTCTACTTCTGTATTAGTCGGGTACTGTCAGAGCCTCTCCGGAGACAGCTATATCAGGCTCTGGTCAGCCAGCACTTGTTGATATCCACAATAGTGTCTGGATTTGATGATTGAATATGGGAAGGATTAAAAAAATATTAGCATTTTTAAAGGTCATTCTATTCAAAATTTTTATTGCATATATACATATACTCTATGTATGTGTGTATATATTAGAGAAGAATGCTTCTATGTTTCTCATGTTATCTATGAACTCATGACCATTTTACCTCAGACTCCCAAGTGTCGAAATTACTCATGTGCACCACCATAGCCAGCTCTCATTCTACTATCTTTTTTTTTGGGCATGTGTTTGTGTGGTATGTGTGTGGTATATGTACATGAGTACATGTATGTACATGTATGAGATGTGTATATGCATGTGCTTATATGTGTGTACAGTGTATGCACCCATGTGTAGTATTTACATGCATGTATGTATTTGTATGTATTTATGTATATATGTATGTATGCATGTTTATGATATGTGTGTATGCAGGCCAGAGAAGGGTATTAGATGTCCAGTTCTGTTACACTGTGATTTATTTCTTCAAGGAAATGTCTCTCATTGAACCTAGGGTTGAGTTGGAGGCCAGCAACCTTACTAGTCTTCCTAAATATACATGAACCTGCCCAGTGTTTTATGAAGGTGCTAAGGACTTGAATTCAGATATTCTGATTTGTATAGCAAGTGCTTTTACTCAATGAACTGTCTCACTAGTTTTCTAGACAAACATTTAGATTTCTACATAGGTTTGGATATATCAGCCAAAGATAAGAACAAAGTTTTTCACATATATAAAAATATATAAAACTTATATATGTACACATGTTTTATATACATATATAAATATAAAAGTTAAATATGAAAATTTATATGTTGTTGCAGGAATTATAAAAAATGAATCCACCCCGTAAACTCCTCTCCCCGCTGGGCCACGTTTTTGAGCTGGTACAGTTGATCCTCAATACTAAGCTCCGGTGCGCTTTTGTTATTTCCTCCCAGCATGCTACATCTCGCTCACATGCAACTCTTTACACACTCCCACAATCATTCATCTAAATAGCGCCTATTCCCAGTAAGTAAAGCATGAGTCTTAAGGCCTTAATACCCAATCAGATTTATATAATAATAAAATCACAATTTACAAGATGCCAATTCAATAATTTTAGAACCAGATAATAAAGACTATATTCTAACCCAATTAATCTATTTTGCAAAAACCTGCTTGGTTATATAACCTCGTGGGGTCCGGACCATCCTCATCGTCTGCATCCATGATGATGACCTCCTCTCCTGCTCCTGACTTTTTTCCTCCTCCAACTCTAGCTCCACCTCTCTATTCCTGTCAATCACAGGTCTGTCACTGCCCTAATGTGATTGGACAGAGAAAATGCTGTAGCACTATATCTTATATATAATATACTCAATCTATATCAGCATATCTTTTATTTAGAATAGATTCTTTTCTCATACAATATATCTTAGAGTTTCTCCTTTCTCTACTCCTCCTAGTTCCTCTCCCACTTCCGGCCCATCTAGATCTCATCCTTTCTTGTCTCACATTGGAAAACCACAGACTTCTAAGAGATAACAATAACAACAAAAATAAATAAATAAATTCGACAAGACAAGAACAAAAATTGGACAAAACAAATCAACATAAGGAAAAGAGCCCAAGAGAAGGCACAAGAGTCAGAGAACTACTTGTTTACATACACAGCAGTTCTATAAGAACACTAAACTAGAAGCCAAAATGTATATGCAGAGAACCTGGTGACTGGCTGAAATATGGCTATTGGTTATCGAAAATGATTTTAGTTAGGTTTTGGACTGTTAACATATTAAGTGTACTGGTTGATGTTTTGTAGAGTCACCTAGAACCTCAAGTGAAAATTTTTCTAGATCAGATTGACTGTGTCCACATCTGTAAGGCATTTTCTTATTTGCTAGCTAATGTGGGAGGGTGCAGCCCTCTGTGGGTGATACTATTTCTAAGCATGTGGTCCTGGGCTACATAAAAATGGTGTCCAAGCAAGCTAAGAAAAGCAAGCAAGTAAGCAGTTTCCTCCACTGTCCCATTGTCCTGCCTCCAGTTTCCTACCCTGACTTCATCTCAATGACAGAGTACGATGCAGAGGAGTAAGCTAAATAGACCCCTTTATTCCTCAAGTTGCTTTTGGCTTATGACATTCATCACAGCAACTGAAAGCAAACTAGGACAGAGATTGTTACTAGTTGCAGAGAGAAGCAAACACTCCATTGGAGCAGTTTGTGTCATGATTTGAATTAAGAACCTGTGGATTTTGCTGAAGAATCATCTTTGATTAATAGGAGGCAAGCACTAAAAAAAAAAAAAAATGAAAACTTTACTGGGACAAACCATGCTAGTTAGCTAGGTCTGGAAAATATCTCCTGCGATTAATACAAGACCAGCAAACACGGAGGCAAAATCTTCTTGGATGTATTTTCTCAGGGTAAGCATGTACCTTTTTTTTTATTAGATATTTTCTTTATTTACATGTAAATTTCTCCTTTCCCAGGTTCCCCTCCAAAAACAAACAAACAAACAAACAAAAACAAGAACAAACCCCTGTTGCCTCCCCCCTCCCCATGCCTGCCACCCCACCCTCCCCCACTTATTGGCCTTGGCATTCCCCTACACTGGGGCACAGAACCTTCACAAGGCCGAGGTCCTTTCCTCCTATTGATGATCAAATTTGCAATCCTCTACTATACACATGCTGCCAGAACTTTGCAAACTGGTACAACCACTCTGGAAATCAGTGTGGCGGTTCCTCCGGAAACTGGACATAGTTCTAACAGAGGACCCAGCTATTCCACTCCTGGGCATATACCCAGAAGATGCTCCATCATGTAATAAGGACACATGCTCCACCATGTTCATAGCAGCCTTATTTCTAATAGCCAGAAACTGGAAACAACCCAGATGTCCCTTAACAGAGGAAAGCATGTACCTTTTATGGTGGCGATGTTATGGCAAGGCTACATTTCAAGCTTGCAGCAAAACTTGACAATGCTTCCCATGCATGGAATTACAGGAGTAAAAGAGTCATGGCAACCAGCTGAGGCTTGGCACTCTGTGGTGTGGTTGGAAAAGAGGCTGGAAGAGGTCACAGATGAGGGCTTAACCTCAGTTTCAATAGAGACCCCAGAGCTAAGGACCACGGGAAAGAGAGACTTTGTACAAGGAGAGGACAAGAGACACCACAGATGAAGATGCAGCCTCACTTAATAGTAGGGATCCTAAGGTGTTCGCAAGGGCAGGATCATGGTGTGTCTCCCTAAGGACAGCTGCAGGAATGAGGTAGAGATGGCCTGAACTACAAGACAGGGTGTGTATGCTGAGGATGGCAGAACTGTAGAAGGAGGGTGGAACGCCTACAGAGCTCCGAAGAGCGGAAGTCCCAGACTGAGCTTGTCGCATTGTTTGAGCCTGTCGCACTGTTAGATTTTGGGTTTATTTTCATCTGATTGTAGCTGTGCTCTTGGTTCTTCCCTCTTGGAATAAGAATGCCTGTGACTTCTCTTGGAATTTACAGGATCCCATGGTTAAAAGGCTTTGCTTCTTAAAGAGAACATGGACTTTTAAATCGTTGAAACTTTAAAAAGACTGTAGGACTTTTATAACTATGACTGTATTATATAGTGTGATATTATGGATAATAAATAAAAATCTTGGGGACAAATAAGAAAGGAAAAGTCATGGTTTAAAGTAATATGTGTGTCCAAGTATCAGGACGTAGATTTTGCTAGCTTGGTTTTGTCCACTGTATATAAACTTGGATGTACCTGGGAAGAGGAAAATCTCAGTTGAGGAATTTCATCCTTTAGATTGGCCTATGAGCATGTCTGTGGAGGCATTCTTAAAACTTCTAACTTATGTAGAGGGCCTAGCTCACTGAGGGCCCTACCATTCGTTGACAGGTGGGCCTGGGTTGTCTAAGCAAGAAGCCAAGCAAGCAAGGGGAAGCAAGGCAGTAAACAGAACTTTTCCATGTTCTCGAGTTCAGTCCCTGCCTCCAAGTTCCTACCTCGGTTTCCCACTGGTAACGGTAACCTATAAACCTATGATCCTTTCATCTCCAAGTTGCTCTTGGTCATGGTGTTTATTACAGCAATAGAGAGCAAATTAGGAAAGAAATGGTGCATTCAACATTTATACAGAAGCTCAAAGGAGGTAACAGTGTCAGGCTCATGGCCTTGCACACATTTAATTTAGCTGTCAGTAAGTTTTGTGCTTTATATGATGGAAGCTACTAGAAGATAAGAAACATGATTAAGGAAATGTTAATTTTCTACTTGTATTCTTCCCATAGAAACGTAATAAGTCATTGTTCTGTGATGATTTTTGAACTAAATATTAGCACCCTTAAAAATTCATCCATTGCTGTGATTGACAACTGCTATTATTTTGCTTTGTGTCAATCTTTTGGATACCCATTGCTTAGCTCCTATTGATTTGTCTAATTTTCTTCAGACCTCATAATACCAACATTGCGTAGCATTAAGTGACTAACAATTCTTGAGTAAACGAAGAACGCGTCTTTGACTTGATCTTTAAATGAAATTGCTTCAACACCCTACTTTCCTTCAAAACTTGAAAACACTTCCGTAAACATATCTAGAGAAAAAAAAATAACTTCCTGTTTCTGTTAAATGCACAGTACCTTTTGAGGAGTGACTTTCCTGTTATATTTAAATGGTGCTTTGAAGGCATTATATGGTATCCAATGTAGAAGTGTGTTCACTTTCATAAAACTTAAATGCCTGCTCATACTTAGTGCTCAGCCTAATGGATGGCTTACAAGTGGTATTTGACACATAATTAGTTTGTGCTCTCTATACTTAGAAAGCTTTCTTTTTTATTTTTAAGTAGTATATACTTCTTAAAATGAAGCAACCAGTAGAAACATAAATTTTGTTCAACATCTAAATTGAGTAATTCATTACACTTCAATAAATCCTCAGATATGAAGCAAGTAATTCATTCAAATGATTGCTATTTTCTCTGCTTTTATACTTAAAGCTAAAAGCGATATCCTTAAATTGCACCCATAAAAGTGCTTGTTTTGGTGTACCTTGTGCATTTTTCTACACCTAAGATCCCTTTACTGTATATGGAAAAAATGCACTGTTCGCACCAACTTTTGAAATGTGAATTGCTTGTGAAGTCTACCCTGCTGATAGTTTATAAACACCATTTGCATTTTGCTTAGAGACACATGATGTTTGTTTTCTTTCTAAAACCCAATTTATAGAAAAGCATAGAAACTAAATTTCAGTAGTGACCATAGATGGAAATAGTTTTGGAATGCCAATCAGAAAAATAACATAGTTAATCTTCTGAAGTTATCTGTAAATTATAATAGATTTTGGAGATTTATTTTTTTCCATTGTCCTGCTGTAGAGTGAGGTGCACTGTCTGACGTTCTGCCTAGGGGGAGGGTCTCTCTTCACTATGGGTGTTTGGGAACATTCCAGAAACAAGCTATGGTGTTGCAGCTGTTCGCTTTTGGGTGCTGTCTGCATGTCACACAGGATCATCTAAAAACCAAGCCAAATTCTTCCTTCCTCTGTAAACGGATCTTAGGAACCTCACCGTCGATGTAGCAGGACATTTGCCAGATTGATAGCATGCCAGAAGCCCCTTGGTTTGTAGATATAATATGTTGAAATTTAATAATGATAAAGATAGCCAATACTGAGGACCTACTCCTGTTAGACATGACATGTGTTAAACCACCGATTCTTCCCGATAAAAAAAAAAAAGCAGTGACCTGTTTTTATCCCCCAATTTCAGGTAGGGAAATTGAATTTAAGAGTAATTTACTTGCCTGAGGTCACACAAGCAAGGAAACAGTAAAACCAGGATGTTTGGCTCATTGCTTGAGCTCTTAAACAGTGTGTTTTCTTCCCATATTGACTGCATGTGTACAATAAAACTCAGTTATCCGTCGACCAATTGGTGATATTCTCTATATAACTGCACTCATGTTGAACACAATTCACTTTCCAAAGCACATGTACTTTGCAGTGGCTCTTGAGGGAGAGAAGCATGTTTCTAGCCAGTCTTTAAGTTGAACCTCAAGCTCAGAGGTGTCATGAATGTAATTAAGACTGAGCCAAAATGCATGCTTAGAATCCAGTTACTCTCAGCGTTCTCTCTTGGGAAACCTTTTTAAGCTTTTAAGCCCCTAGTTTCTTAACATCTAAGGTAGGAATGGATCTTCCCATGTCTCTCCTAGATACTCTTGAAGGCCCATGTGAAATAACCTTTGTGGGGAGCTCTTTGAAATCTGTGTAGCGCAGTCACTGCTATTATACATATAATAAAACTCCTAACATGCTTCACAGCCAGAGATTACAATGAGCCTGGGATGCTATGTGTCACCTAGAAGCAGGGTCAATGCTTACCTTCTTTTTCTACTTTTGAACATCATTGCTCTTCCCTTTGGGCTCTTACTATACTTAGGCTTAACAAAAATATTCCTATGTTCTCCAAAACTTGCCAGCCAGCTTTACTGTTTGTTTAGAGTCTGCCATGGTTTGTGTCCTCCTTGCTCTGATTTGGAATGATGACTACAGCAATTTTCTGGCAAATCACTGAAACCCTAGTTATTATTTTCTTCAATCACATGCTTCACTCATAGCGATTCTGTGCTACATTCAGATAGATCCACTAACCTAGAATATCTCTCATGTGTCTTGTAGAGTGGGTCTTACATCACACCAGACTTTGATTGGCTAGTCCCACAAGTTCTATGCTATCACAGCCCTAGCTTATTTTGCAGGCAGGATGGATGGATTGTAGGTAGAGGCTGGACGGGCATTTACATTTCTCTTTTGGTGGCCTGCAGAGTCTCTTTTTGGCTTGTACCAAAGACCCTAGGAAGTAGGGATGAAGGCTCTGTGTAGGCGCCAGCTTGCCTTCTCTATGTTCAGTGAGTGGGGTTGTTGTCATCAGCAATGTGGGCCCATTGCCAGTTTGGGGGAGGGGGGCAATCCATTGCCTTAGTAACAGCCTGGAATGTTTGAGATTTACAATGCACCTTCTTTGTCCAACAAATCACTTGAAAGCAATCCACTCCTGCTACTGAAAGTCTTGTTTTATTACAAGGGATCGGCAGTTGGGACTCCTTATCTCCCATTATTATGAGATCTCATTAGGATTACCATCATGTATATTAGGAAGTTTCCAGTGAACTTTCAATTTGGTATCACCTGACAAATGTCCCTCAGTTCTAGTTGTCTCTCCTTGAATTCCCTTCCTCGATTTGTACCTTCCCTATCCTCCCATTCCTGTTCCTACCTTGACCCCTGTCCACTTGTAAAGTCTATTCTATATGCCCCTCTCAGGGAGATCCTTATCACAACAAAGGTACCATCCCTTATATTTAATCTCTTTAGGTCTATTGACTGCAGCTTAGCTATCATTTATTTAATGCCTAGTTTCCATGTATAAGTGAATATATACCATATTTATTTTTCCAGGTCTGAGTTACTTATTAAGGATGGCTTTTTTTCTAGTTATAACCATTTGCTTGAACATTTCACGATGTCGTTTTTTAACAGCCGAGTAATACTCCATTATGTAAATGTATCACATTTTCTTTATCCATTCTTTAGTTGAGGGACATACAGGTTGGTGAGTGAACAGGGTTGAGCAAGTGTTATTGCGGTAGGGTGCAGTGTCCTTTGGACATGTGCTGAAGAGTGCTTTAGCGAGATCTTTATGAAGATCAATTCCCATATTTCTGAAGCTACACTAATTCCATAGTGGTTGTACAAGTGTGTATTCCACCAGTAGAGGACGAGAATTTGTACTATACACCCTGGCCAGCATGAGGTGTCACTTAAGTTATTGATCTTAGCCAGGTAGGAGATAGAATTTCAAAGTAGTTTTCATTTGTCGTAGCAGTTGTTACGTTGCCCTTTTTTGTTTCTGATTTTGATAATATGGATATTCTCTCTCCGCCTTTTGGTTAGTTCAGATGAGAGTTTGTCTATCTTGTCGATCTTCTCAAAGAATCAACTCTTTGTTTCATTGATTCTTTGTATTCTCCTTGTTTCTTTGTTGTTGTTTTAAAATTTTACATCTGAGTTTGAGTTTCTTTCTTTTATTTTATTTTGTCCTAAAGTGTTCATGTGTGCTGTTAAGTTGCAAGTTTGAGAGATTTCCTGTTTTTGTTTGTCTTCTTTTTAAAATGTGAGCATTTTATATATATACTTGCCTCTTAGAACAATTTTCATTGTGCAATGGAAGTTTGGGTATGCTGTGTATTCATTTTCATTGAATTGTAGAAACTGTTTAATTTCTTTATTTCTGTCTTAACCCAGGAGTCGACTAGTAGATAGTCTAGTTTCCATGAGTTTCTACGCTTTCTGTTGTTTAGGTTGTTGTTGATATCCAGCTTTAATCCGTGCGTGGTCTGATAAGATACAGGGATTTATTCCAGTAGTTTTCTATCTGTTAAGACTTGGTCTGTGTCTGAGTATGTGGTCAGTTTGAGAGAAAGTTCCATTGAGGTGGAGAGAAGAATGTATATTATTTTGTGTTTTAGCAAAATATTATCTAAGTGTCTGTTAGATCTATTTGGTTTATTACATCTGATACTTAAAGAGTTTTCCTATTTAGATTTTGTCTGAAGTCTTGCAGTATCATGAAAGACAATATATGATTTAAGCTGTAATATTTTTTTTCAAATTTGGGTGGCCTTGTGTTTGTGGCATAGATATTAAGAATTGCCGTGTTCTCTTGGTGGAGTTTTCTTTTAGTGAATATATACTGTTCTTCCCTTTCTCTTATTATTAATTTTGATTTAAAATCTATTTTGTTAGATATTAATGGCTATACCAGCTTGCTTCTTAGGTCCATTTGCTTGGAATACCTTTTTCCAATCCCTTACCCTGAGGTAATATCTATCATTGATACTGAGGTATGTTTTTAAAATGCAACAGAAGTGTGAAGCCTCTTTTCTATCCATTTTGTTAGTCTGTGTTTTTGTTGTTGTTGTTGTTTTGTTTTTTGTTTTTCAAGACATGGTTTCTCTGTGTAGCCCTGGTTGTCCTGGAACTCACTCTGTAGACTAGGCTGGCCTTGAACTTGGAAATCTGCCTACCTCTGCCTCCCAAGTGCTGGGACTAAAGGTGTGCACTACCACTGCCCAGCTAGTCTGTGTCTTTTTATTGGGGAATTGAGACCATTAAAGTTGAGAGATATCAATGACCAACGATTGTTGGTTCTTGTTATTTTGTTGTTGTTATGTGTGAATTTCCCTTCTTTTGATTTTGCTGCTCTGAGATTATTTATTCCTTGTATTTTCATGGGTATAGTTTATCTTCTTAGGTTGGGATTTTCCTTCTAATATCACCTGCAGGGCTGGATTTGTCAGAAGATACTGTTTATTTTGTCAATTTTTTTTCCATCTATAGTGATTGAAAGTTCAGTTGGGTATAGTAGTCTGGGCTGACACCTGTGGTCTCTAAGAGTCTGCAGTGTACCTGTTCAGGCCCTTCTGGCTTTTAGAGTCTTCACAGAGAACTCAGACATAATTCTAATAGGTCTTTATATGCCTTTGTAGGTTGCTTGGTATTTTCCCCTTGCAGCTTTTAATGATTTTTTTTCTTTTATCTGTATGTGTAGTGTTTTGATCATTGTATGCTGAGGGAACTTTCTTTTCTGGACTAATCTATTTGTTGTTCTGAATGTTTCTGGTTCTTTGATAGGCATCCCCTTCTTTAGGTTAGGATAATTTTCTATGATTTTGTTGAGAATACTTTCTGGGACTTTGATCTGGGATTCTTCTTTCTTTTAGTATTTTTGGGTTTGGTGTTTTTATAGTGTCCCAGATGTCCTGAATGTTTTGTGTTAGGAGTTATTTTTTTTTTTTGAATGAAGAACTTAAATTAGTTTATTGTCACAAACATTTTAAGCTTTAGAAGGCAAAGAGGTGATATAATTAAATATAACTATTATCTTTTCATGATACAAAGTAGAAATGGAATAAGTTTAACAGAATTTGTAATTAGAGGAGATGGTCTTTGCATGTATTTGAAAAACCTCACTTTGCAAAGAAGAGGAGTATGTCATATGTTTTGGACAGTTGGATCAAATGTATTTTGATTGCATATAGTTTTATATCTTCTATTACAGTAGTCATAATGGACAGAATGATTTGAAAATAGTTCTATGTTATTTTGAATACTAAAAGCATTTTGCATACCAATGGCGTAGAGTCACCTCACCACAACACATAACCTCCAAATATCAAATCTTCCTAATTGTGAGCTCAGAGGTATCAGCAATAGTACCAGCCACTCATGGTAATAGATCCCGCATTGGGTCACACATTACCCTGAATGCCAGTGTACAAGCCTCCAGCTGCTTAACAAGGGGGTGCTCACTTCAAAACAGTCACATCCCTGCTTTGGGACAACATGACGTCTCTGAGACTTCCTTTCCCTCCTACCAACACACCCCTCAGTAGTGCTGAGTGTCACGTATGACACCACAACTTGATTTAATGATTTAAAGCAGCACTATATACTATCCATGAGGAGACAGGAGCAACATATATTTATCTGCCATCTCCTATTCACTTTTACATATTATTAGTGATATTTTGTTTTTAGTTCTAATTGGTATGTTAGAAATGCAAACCATACATGTAAACATCTGGGCATTGAACTGTTCATTTTAAGCTATGACAAACTATAAAAGTCAGAATGCTCATATACCTTACCATCTCCACAGTTCTTTTTTTTTTATTTTCTTTTTTTTATTAGATATTTTCTTTATTTACATGTAAATTTTCCCTTTCCCAGGTTCCCCTCCAAAAAACAAACAAACAAACAAACAAAAACAACAAAGGAGTTATTTTTTACATTTAACATTTTGTTTGAACAATATATCTATCTCTTCTATCACATCCCCAATGCCTGAGATTCTTAAGTTTCTTGTATTCTGTCAGTGACATTTGCCTCCGTAGTTTCTGTTAGAATTCCTAAATTTTTCACTTCTAGAATGCCCTCTGTTTTTTTTTAATTTGTTCAATTTTCATTTTTATGTTGTGAATGTTTTATTCATTTCTACTGTTTGTGTTTTCCTGTATTTAAAAAGGGGATCTATTGATTTTTCTCTTTAAGGACTGCTATCATATTAATTTTTGTGTGCTTCAGCTGTGTTGGAATGTTCAGGGCCTTCTGTAGTAAAGTTGCTGGGCTGTTATGAAGACATACTGTTCTGACTATTAATGATTGTGTTCTTATGTTGGCCTCTAGGCATCTGGGATTGGGAAGATTATAGTTCTGGGGTGGATTTTTATTCCTGGGTTTCTCTTTCCACTCTGGTTTTTGTGGTGGCTGAGAGTTGCTTGGTAGGTCTGCTAAAGAGCCAGGGAGTATTGGATCTGGCGGATTGTAAAGAGATGTGAAGATCTGTAGTCAGTCTACCTGCTTCCCTGGCAAGAGTGACTAGTGGGTTCATAGGAAGTGTCTGCTAGAGTTAGGGGCTGGGATAAAGCAACAAGATAGGGGAGGAAGGTTAGAAGGGAAGGGCTTTGAGATCCAGAGGAGATGTAGGCTGAGGGAGAAGGAAGGCTCCACATAGATTTTATTGCAGAGCTAGGGTGTGGTGCAGACAAGGGAGAAGTGAGGTCTTCAGTTAGCTTACCTGATTTGTTTTCAGGCAGTGCCTGGTGGTACTGGAAGATGAAACGTTGTGTGGGTAGGAGGAGGTTTAAGAAGACCTTTGTGATCCATTGGGGATGAGGTCAGACAGGAAGGAAGACCACAGCAGCTTTCCTTCTAGAGAGCTAGGGATGAGACTGGGCAATTGAACCTGGAAATCAGAAGGAGGGGGAAGATCTTCCGTCAGCCTACCTGCTTCCCTGGCAGGAACTGCTTGTGGGTCAGCAGTGGGAGCTTAGTCTGAGACAAAGCATCAGAATCATGGTAGGCAGTTAGAAGGGGGAAGATCTGTGGGATCCACAGGAAATGACAAAGGGAAAGGTGGACAGGGAAGGCTGTTACAGTGTCGGTGATTATACTCAAATTGATTGAATTTTAAATGATTTAAACTAAACAGTAAACAACATTGATAAAAGTAAATGTTCCAAGTGGATGAGCCTATTGACGCCCACTTACAGTCTAATGACTCCAGGTTTAGTATCCAAATAACCCACTAATGTGTATAAAGTATGTATAAAGTGTATAAATGTGTACAAAGAGGTTAAAGAGATAAAATCTGACTGGAATTTGTAAGAAAATGCTAGTGTTTAACTATCATTTTATAGATTTCTTTCAGGGACTGCTTCTCTTTTAATTATATATATAAAATACATATGCATATGTAATATATATATAATATATATATATATCACTTACAAATGTATACATATAACATGATGAGTCCCTTTAGTGTTGTGCATATGTGTATTTGACTAGGACTGACTGTGTGTGGGTTCATCTTGGAATTTTTTCTTTATGAGTAGATTAGAACATTTACAAACATGTTTTGTCATGAAGTATAACTTAAAAAATGTCTCAAAGTATGTAGTGATGACATGAAAAGGGGGAAACTTCTAAGTGATAAAATAATCATAACTAATGTCATCATCATTGCTTTTATAGATAGTGATTGTCTTAGTTAGTGTTTTATTGCTGTCATCAGACACCATAACGGAGGCAAGTCTCATAAAGAACACCAGTTAATCGGGGCTGGCTTACAGGTTCAGAGGTTCAGTCCAGTATCAAGGCGAGAACATGGCAGCATCCAAGCAGGCATGGTACAAGAGGAGAAGTCAGTTCTATGTCTTCATCTGAAGGCTGCTAGCAGAACGCTCCCTTCCAGACAGCTAGGGCTAGGGTGTTAAAGCCCACACCCACACTGACACGCCTACTCCAACAAGGCCACCGTAAACTCTAGCAGGACATTATTACAATCAGCAATCATTACACTGACATCGAGCACAACCAAGTGTAGAACTTGCACAGCATGTTCACCTTTCGGCTGCACGCTTCATGGTTGCTTATTTTTGCATAGATACTTATGGTATTTTAAATAGTTAATTGTCTACGTACTTATCAGAAGTATGTATTAATATAAGTTATTTTTATATGTCTGTCTTATGTATTCTATCACTTTGATGAGCTAATCTCTTATAGGAATGTGCTGTTTCTGTCGATTTTCTATGTGGATAATTATACCATGTGTGATTAGAGAAAGTTTTATTTCTTCCTTGCTCATCTGAATGCTTCTGTCTTTTATTTCCCTTATTGATATGTCTTATAGCAGGTGTCGTATAGGAGTGGTAGAAATAGACATCTCTTGTTCGTGGCACAAGGAAGAAAATATTAAATCTTTCACCAAAGCTATGGTGTAAATGTTTTTCTTTCTGTTCTCCCTTAATAGATGTTCATTGTGACTGAGGAAATTTAACTTTGTTCCATGTTATCAAATAGGTGATTTATTTCTTTTCTTAATTTTTTCCCCCAGGAATGGGTGAGGACTTTTGTCAAATGCTTTCTTTTTTGTTGCATTGATTAATAGAAACCATGTGGGTTTTTTTTAAATATAATTGTGACCACCATCAAATTTTGATGCAAATAGGTTGTAGTTCTTCCAAAAAAGTTTAATTAACCATTATGTTTGTTTTAGTGTATTGCATAGACTTATTTATTAGTGTTTTAATACTGTTTTTCATCCATATTTATAAGGAATGTTAGCCCATGGCTTTTTTGTAAGGTCTTTTTCTGGTTTACTATGAGGTATGATGTCATAAGATGAATTGCTAAATGTCATGTCTATTTTCTGGAAAAGATCATGTACCATTAGAGTTACTTAAGCATTTGGTAGAATTTTTCGTGAAATCATCTGGTCTGAGAGATTTTTGTATTATGTGAACTCAATTCCTTTTGTAATGCATACACTGAGTTGTGTGTAGTTTATTTAAATTGGGTTAAGTTGTGATAGTTTGTGCCCATCTTCATTTGTCCTAAGTTGTCAAACACAGTTATAGTACTGCATGTAACAGTTGCTTAACCTTTTGATGTCTTCAGTTTGTAGTGATTATCCTCATAGAATCTCTGATAGTGATAATTGGTTTGGAAAAAATGCAAAATTTTAACTTAACTTTGCATGCCACTTTTTGATTCTTCATTAAGTTGTTGCTTAATATTTCTTTATGCAAAGATTCTTTCTTCCTTGTGTGTTACCTTTCCATTGCTTTAATAAAACACTGAAGCAATAAACTGAAAAAGAAGGAATGTTTACATTGGTTCTGTTTTGGGGGTTTTAGTCTGTGGTGGTTTGGCACCAGTTAAGGTGTGAGGAGGCTGTACATTGGGGTGGAAATATATGGCAGAGCAAGCTCCATCTGTTCATGGAAGTGAAGGGGTGGGGTGTCAAAAGACCAACCTTTCCTTCAAAGACATGCTCCCGTGTACCTAAAACCAGGCTCCAACACTTAAAAGATTTTTACCACTTTCCAATGTTATTACACTGAGGACATATGGGTCTTTGGAGAACATTCCAGATCTAAACTATTATAGTCAAGACGTTTGTCTATGTTTTTACCTAACACTCACTATACAAATATGTAGTCTTCTGAGTTGATAGTATGGTGCCATGAATGGCTATTGGAAATGACATAATGAGGCTTTTAGTGACTTCAATAAATATGTTGAATACTTATGTCTAATATTTAATTTTTAAAATATAGAACTGAATGTTTTCTCATTGTTTAAGAGGTTCAGGAATTTGAACAGAGGTGTATAGCAATGGGGGATAGGGACCTGGGGGTAGCCACCAGCAAGTCCCAGATGCCAGGAAAGCAAGTGGCTCCTAGGACCCAACAGGGATGAGATTAGCTGAAATTCCCAACAAAGGGGAGGGAGAACCTGAAGAGACCATATCCAGAGGTTAGGCAAGGTCCCTGGTTAGGGGACTAGACAATCCACTCATCTCCAAATTCTTAACCCAGAAGGGCTCATCTAAAGGAAATACAGAGACAAAATGTGGAGCAGAGACTGAAGGAAAGACCATGCAGAGACTGCCCCACCTGGGGATCCATCCCATATACAGACAGCAAACTCAGACACTATTGTGGATGCCAAGAAGGCTTGCTGACAGGAGCCTATTATAGCTGTCTCCTGAGAGGCTCTGCCAGAGCCTGACAAATACAGAGGTGAATGATTGCAACCAACCATTGGACTTAGTTATGGGGTCCCCAATCGAGGAGGTAGAAAAAGAACTGAAGGAGCTGAAGGTATTTGCAACCTCATAGGAAGAACAAAAATATCAACCAACCAGACCCCCCAAAAACCCCCTACCACGCTCCCAGGGACTAAACCACCAATCAAAGAGTTCACATGGAGGGACCCATGACTCCAGCTGTATATGTAGCAGAGGATGGCATTATCTAGCATCAATAGGAGGAGAAGCCCTTGGTCCATGAAGGCTTGATTCCCCAGTATAGGGGAATGCCAGTGTGATGAGGTGGGAGTGGGTGGATGGGAGGAGGAGCATCCTCAGAGAGGCGGGGGCGGGGAGAGGAGAAGGGGGATCTAGAGGGTAAACTGGGAAAAGGGACAACATTTGAAGTATAAATACATAAAATATTCAATAAAAATGATTCTATACAATATAGAGAATATTTTACTGGAGGATTTTGAGTTTGAATTATCTACCTATTACTCTTGTTTAGACTTTAAAGGTGAAGGAGAAATGCAAAAATAAAATGAAATGTCAGACTAGCAAAATTCAGAGGCAACTGTGGCCTGTATTGAGTAAAATTTGGATAAACTCATTTACTATGGAATCTGTAAGTTAGTTCTTAGAATCAGAAATGCAAAGGATACATACGTCTTTTCTCAAAGCCATAGTTTTCACTTTGAACTTGTTGGAGACTCCAACCCTGTTCTATTTATTCTTCTAGAGAATACAAACTGTAGTATATTTTTGTCCAAATGAGTAAGAAGAAAGTGTTGCATACAATTAAACAACAGAACTGCTGAAGGTAGTATCATTGAGGTCATAGTAAACTGTGAGGATAAATGACACTTTATCCTAAAAGAGTCCAACATCTCTGTTGGTCTCTGAATAGTTTGAGTCTTTTTAGCTCTGATTTTGCTCTATGAATTGTGAGGTTGCCATTTTAGAGAACTTAAAAGAAAATAGACTAAACTTCTCTTCTGCAGGTTTTTATTCTAAACTAGGAACAGTGGACAGGAACAAGTGTGAGTTATAATCCAAAAATAACTAAATCTTTATTCCCTTGTTCTCTTGAAATTAATTATTCCTAGAGATTACAGTCATAGGTTAAATTATAAAAAATGTAAATTTATAGAGTTCTGCCAGTATAAATACAATCCCCTCTGTTATTATATGTAAAATAATTTGCTCATTTATTAGTAATTTAGCCCTTGAAATTTTTTTTTTTTTTTGCTATTCTTCCTTATGTTTCCATATCATCCTGGTTTAGGACTCACTTCCCGATCATTATGAAGGAGGAATTTGCCCCCACCTTAGAGTTTTACTGCTATGAACAGATTCCATGACCAAGGCAACTCTTATACAGGGCAACATTTAATTGGGGATGGCTTATAGGTTCAGGAGTTCAGTCCATTATCATCAAGGCAGGGATCATGGCAGTATCCAGGCAGGCACGGTGTAGGAAGAGCTGAGAGGTATCTTGTACGGAAAACACACAAAAGACTGACTTTAGGCAGCTAGGAAGAGGGTCTTAAAGGCCATATATCGGCAGTGACACATCCACTCCAACAAGGCCATGCATTCTCCAGTAAGTCCACACCTCCAAATAGTGCCCCTTTCTGGGCCAAGCATATTCAAACCACGACACCCTCTGAGAAGTGTGAGCACTCTGCAGTTCAGACACTAGGTTCTAGGCTCTTAACATGTTGCATGGTCACTGGCTCATAATGTGATGTTTCTCACATAGAGGCAAAAGGTTTAGAATAGTATGGTTTGAACCAAATGAAAGGTAGGAATGGGTGTACATATAAAGCATGTAGAGTGCAATGGAATAGGAAAGATGGGGAACTGGGAAGATCAAAAGTGGGGAGGGAAGATCCAGGACTCTTGGAGACACTGATGCAAATCTATGACCAAGGTCTCAATAATCCCCATCTTCAGTCCCCTCCTCTGCCGAAGAACATACCTCCTAAAATATAAACACTTTTCAATTAATATTTTTATTGTCTACTATGGTTCTCAGTCAGCTTAACACCTGATTGAGTAAAATAAGAATAATAGTAGCCATGAATACAAGCAAGTTATGAATTAAAGTTAGTCTTCTAGAGTATCACAAGATCAATGCCCGAGTCCCAAGGCATGTCTTTTTTCCTTCCTTTGACTTCTGCTCTTCAGTCTCCGCTTTTCTGAGCTGAGCTCTTAGTTCATTGTCACTTTGCAGTAGTCACAGCATCTATGACTGAGGACAGGGGAGAGGCAGGACTGCCAGCTACTTAACTAATGGCCCTCACAACTCTGAACCTCAGGAAGGAAGTGTGTTATACCTAATTTGAACAGACAGATACAATTTTCTTTATTCTTTATAATTAATGTCTAAAGCAATAAGTTTTACTTTTTATCCTTTGCATTATTGATTTTTTCATTTATTTAATTTCATCTGAAACAAAGCCTTCTATGCTTTCACTCGACTTAAAAATTAAGTGTAAAGAATAAAAGAAAAAAATATTATGTGGCAAGTTACTCACCTTTACTTTCAGAAGCCTCAGATGAGTTTTCTGTTTCGAAAGGATTTTCTCTCAATATCATTCTGCTCACACGTGCTAAAGAACCTTCTTTAGTATCTCACAATAAATGAGCCATTGTTATAATCAAAGAACAGCGATCCACCCTGTTGAGAATTTGTTGACTATCCCCAGGTGCCAGCCTTTATGTTAGGTGGCATTGGGGAAGCAAGTACAAATATGCCCATGTTAATATACCAAAGACTTGTAAAAACGTTTGGAAAAAACGATGTAGGACAAACAAATGCATGTACAGACACACACAGACACGCCCAGATACACACAGACACACATAGATACGCACACCAGAATAATGGGAGTCAAGTAACAAAGAAACTATAAACAAACAGAGCTATTGATTTTTTTCACTTACGGACTTTAAGGAGGCAAATATGCTTCAGATCAGGCAATATTTAAATCTGGAAAAGAAAGAACATGGAGATATGGTATTTATGGTGCCTCTACAGGAGTTACGCATAGGCCAGGCACAGGTATGCGTGGCACCTTGCTTAGGTCTTCTAGTACCACTAACCCATCTGATACTCATTTTATGTCTTTGGGATTGTTTTGTGATCAGAACAAACTGAGCCATCCTACTACTGTGGCTTCAACTGCAACTGGAGTTCCCTTGAACTACAAATATTATCAATAATTTGTTTCTGTTCACGTGCAAGTATTTTTTTAGAAATATAAAAATTTCATAATTTTGAAAAATGCCACTAATTTAAAGTAAGTTTATTGTAACCTGTCTTTAAAAAAAATTCAAGAGGACTTTCTAAGGCAGGACCAGCCGGAAGCCCCAGGCCTCAGGAGTCACAGGGGAATCGCAGGGCAGCAGGGTCAGGATCCTCCCAGCTTCTGAGTGACAGAGCTGGACCAGCAACCATCTCTGCCATCTCCCTGCTAGTGGAGGGCCTGCCTCCAGGGCGGGCTTCAGTCCAAGGACTCAGGTGAGATCTGCCATTTTCTCTACGGTGACTTTCTAAGGCGGGACCAGCCGGGAGCCACAGGCCTCAGGAGTCGAAGGGGAGTTGCAGGGTGGCAAGGACAGGACAAGCTCTAGTCAGAGACACCAAGAACACATAACACCAGAGATCAAGAGCTGGCGAAAGGCAAACGCAAGAATCCTACCAACAGAAACCAAGACTGCTTGGCTTCACCAGAACCTAGTACTCCCACTGCAGCAAGCACTGGATATCCCAAAACACCAGAAAAGCAAGATTTGGATCTAAAAACATATCTCACAATGCTGATAGAGGAACTTAAGAAGGACATGAATAACTCCCTTAAAGAAATACAGGAGAACACAGATAAAGAGGTACAAGCCCTTAAAGAGGAAATAAAAAAATCCCATAAAGAATTACAGGAGATCACAAGTAAACAAGTAGAAGCACTTAAAGAGAAAACTCAAAAATCCCTTAAGGAATTGCAGGAAAACACAAACAAACAGACGAAGTAATTGAGTAAAACCATTCAGGACCTAAAAATGGAAGTAGAAACAATAAAGAAATCACAAAAAGAGACAACCCTGGAGTTAGAAATCTTAGGAAAAAAGTCAGGAAACATAGATGCAAGCATCACTAATAGAATACAAGAGATAGAAGAGAGAATCTCAGGGGCAGAAGATAACATAGACAACATTGACAGAACAGTCAAAGAAAATGCAAAATGATAAAAGATCCTAACCCAAAACATCCAGGAAATCCAGGACACAATGAGAAGAACAAACCTAAGGATAATAGGTATACAAGAGAGTGAAGACCTCTAGCTTAAAGGGCCAGTAAATATCTTCAACAAAATTATAGAAGAAAACTTCCCTAACCTAAAGAAAGAGATGCCCATGAACATACAAGAAGCCTATAGAACTCCAAATAGACTGGACCAGAAAGGAAATTCCTCCCACCACATAATAGTCAAAGCACCAAATGCACAAAACAAAGAAAGAATACTAAAAGCAGTAAGGAAAAAAGGTCAAGTAACATATAAAGGCAGGCCTATCAGAATTATACCAAACTTCTCACCAGAGACTATGAAAGCTAGACGATCCTGGGTAGATATTATACAGACCCTAAGAGAACACAAATGCTAGCCTGGACTACTATACCCAGCAAAACTCTCAATCACCATAGATGGAGAAACCAAAGTATTCCATGACAAAACCAAATTCACACAATATGTTTACACAAATCCAGCCCTTCAAAGGGTATCAAATGGAAAACTCCAACACAAGGAGGGGAACTACATCCCTGAAAAAGCAAAAATGTAATCTTCCAACAAAACTAAAAGAAGATAGAGACATGAACGGAACGCCAGCTCTAACTACAAAACTAACAGGAAGTAACAATTACTTTTCCT
>JADRCD010175531.1:0-13054 GCA_019843815.1 Montemys delectorum | reverse complement strand
GTGTGTGTGTGTGTGTGTGTGTGTGTGTGTGTGTGTGTGTACACACAGTGTATTTTTACTTAATCACATTTCAATTTAGGATGAGTTTATAGGGATGTAAACTCATCATAGGTTAAGGAACAGTTCTTATCCTGTTTGATGGAACCAATATAACATCTCAGGATGCGGAAGTTGATGAAACTCTAAAGTGAAAAATAATGTGATCCCAGTAGCATCTTGAAGATGCTCATCTCTCCCACCGTGCATGGGAGGGAGTGGGGAGGATGCTGCCCCTTACTGCAGGGCTGTGCTCTTCCCCAGCTCCCCAGTCCTCATGGCAGTGGTCTTTGTAAGTGTGCTCTGAGGATCCTAGCAGCCACAGATGGAGTAACAGCTTGTTGGAGCTTGTCAGTAGTTAGCAAAATCCCTGCAGCCAGGGAACCTAATGAGACATAAGATTCTTTGGTCTACATTTTGGCAGAAAAGATTTTTATATTTTCTGCATGGCACTTGAAATACATGCTGTAGAGGACAAATGTTAAGGTATTTCTTCTTTAATTTCAGTGATTCATTTCTGAAAATCATTCATTCTTAGTTCTTTTTTTCTTTTGTTCTTCCTCCCATTGGTCCATCACCTTCCTTCCTTCTGTCCTTCCATCCATCCATCCTTCCTTCTTCCTAAGATAGCTTTGATGTATCCCAAGTTAGACTCAGGTTCACTAAGTTGATAGGCTTTGTACCAACAGATTAAATGTCTGTTCATGATTGAGAAAGACCATGAAGTAACTGGGGAAAAAAAACTGGGAAAGAACACAGCAAAGACAGTTAATAAGATAGGGCATGACAGACAGGTTGATTGAGGTGTGGAGGATTGAATGTCATCCACTCAGCTAGATGCAGGAAAATTGAGTTTGAAGCCAGCTTGGGCTACCTAGCAAGACTTAATCACAAAAGAAAATGAAACACTTGATTTTACTCCTGGAAGAAGGAAATAGGACAGAAAGAGGAGAATAGGTTATTTCAAGAGCTATTAGCTGAAGAGAGTTATGGAACTGATAAAAGATTCATATTTATATCTGATGGGAATACAGTTTAGAGTTTCTTTATCCTTGGTGACACATATCAAGACCCTTACGGATGCCTAAAACGGTGGATAGTGTCAACCCTACATACAGTGGCTTTTTACATTCATATATACATGCACATACATACATCTAAACCTGTTCCATCTTAACAGGCACATATATTGTAGCCATAATTTCTGCAGTTTGAGATGAACAGGAAAGCTAGCACAGACTTCTTTTTCCTTCTTTACAATTTCACAAGTAGAAGATTAATTTTTACTATATAGTATAACAGTCTCAGCATTTGGCTTCCTGTTTTGTTGAATTTTTATTTTTTCATTTAAAGGACATGTTTCATAATTTCTCTTTGACACATCTGAATTGCTAGCCTTCCTGTTCCTGCTTTGTGGCCTTTATAGGTTTGTTTCTGCTGCACAGTGTCATAAAGCTGAAGGTACAGCCTATGGGAATTGCTCCTTAGCTGGTCTTTACAGTCTGCCTGAATCGCTGTCCTTTTACTTAATGCTGAAGAAAGCGTATGGCCTCCAGAGACATGGCAGCCACAGAAGTTATAGCTGCCTTCAGGGCATCTGCAAGGGAATTAGTTTTTCCTGCATACTGCAGGCATATACAGTCTATACCTATATGCTCTAAATTTTAATTATCCCAGTAACAAACACTGCAAACAGTTGAACTTGCCAGTTACTGGCCAGCCCACATATCCTCTGAGAGCCACATTCTCATTGGAACTTGTAGCTCCTGCATATTTTCATGCTCCCACACAAGAAACACTGTGGGTACACTTATGGTTCCAGGTTATGGTAGGGTAGTTAAAGGAACTCTAGAAAGGACAGTGTGGTCCAATGGTGGCCACAGACACTGCAGTCTCTTGTTATTGGTGATAGTGCACGCTCACACTCATAGGATTCATTGAATTGTGCACTTAAAATGAATGGGTTTTAAATTATGTACATTATATGTCAGTAAAATCTTTCTAGAAACAAGCTTACCAAAATGTGGTTGGCTAGGAGGGGTGTGAGGTGAGGGAGAGGCAGTGTTACTCTTTTCAAGAGAAAGGGTGTGTCTTAGTCAGGGTTCTCTAGAATCACAGAATCTATGTAGTAAAGGAATTTATTGATGACTTACAGTTGTAGTCCAACTCCCAAGAATCAACTCCCAACAACAGTTGGCAGCAGCTGTGAATGGAAGTCCAAGGAGCCAGCAGTTGCTCAGTCCCACAAGGCAAGCAGGCTAAGCAGAGAGAGCCTTTCTTTTTCTAATGTCTTTATATAGGTCTCTAGCAAAAAGTGTGGCCTAGGTTAAAGGTGTGTGCCACCACACCTTTAACCCCAGATGACCTTGCTTGAACTCGTAGATCTTCCAGTCTTAATCTTCTAGGATTCATAGCCACAATGCCACCACACCTTTAATCCCAGATGATCTTGAACTCATAGAGCTTTCTATGTTAATTCTCTGGGATTCGTAGCCACTATTCCTCACGGTCTCCATACCAAGATTCAGGTCAGAAACTTGTATCTCTCAGCTTCCAGATTAGGGCCACAGGTGAGCCTTCTAATTTTGGATTGTAGTTCATTTCAGACATAGTCAAGTTGACAACCAGGAATAGCCACTACAATCCACCTCTTGTCAACTTGACACAAATAATATCTCATGTCCACATGAAATAATAACAAAATCATGAGTACACCTAATATGATATAACTATTCCTCGTATAATCATAAACGCATTTATAAATTTATAATGTCTCTTGGGAACATTTTTTAGTGTCTCAACTTAAATACCAATTGATGTTAAAGAAATTGGAAGAAAAATATATTCTTAACAAAATAAGACAGAAGCATTTATATTACTTATAATCCTCGTTTTTGCAACTGATTACGTGGCCTTAGCTGGTACTTATAACTACCTTTTTCTATTACCCAAAATCACCCATAGGCTTAGGCTCAAAGCATTGGCTTTCCTAAAGTGAATGCTGAAAGACAATTAGTCAAAGATCACTGGAAGCTTAGATCCTGTTCCTTGTACCTAGTATGGGCTCTAGCCTAAGTAAGGGTGGCAGGCCATGCCTAAACTGTTACCTAGACCTTTTCCTCTGCAGTGGCATCTCAGGGATCCAGCCAGCATCAGAAGAACCAGAAACCTTGACTAGATCATGATAACACCCTCTGTGTCCTTAGGTAGAAGGAAGAGGTCCTGTGTACTCAAGCACTGCCATAGATCGCTCCCTCTTCACACCACCACTGGGTTTTAGGGTCCAGTGTGCAGATGTTGAGGGGTACACTTCCCAGCCATACTGCATAGGAAGTGAAAAGCAAGACCAAACAGCTCTGTAAGTAGAATTCTGTAAAGAACTAAGAAAACAAAGGTCACCAGCAGTACACTAGGAATTGAAGTGTCCTAGGGTATGACTGAGTCTAGCCACTGGAGACTGCCTGTAGCCAGCCTGAGCGTCCCTTCACTAGATGCTTTGTTCTTCTCTGCTGTGGTGGTGTCTTGTAGTCCAGGAGGGTAGGAGAGAGGGAATGATAGGCCCATGTGCCACTGCCCCAGTTTGGGAAGTGCCAGGGATCAAAGTCAGGGCTTTTGTCTGTGCTAAGCCAGCACTCTACCCACTGAACCACAAGCCCCACTGTGGCCTTTGTGAGAGAGTACCCATTGGCCGAGCTTGGTTCTGTGTCCAGTTTATGGCCACATGTTGAAAGGGGACCATTCAGAGATACGGAGAGAGCACTGGAAAGGAAGAGGTCTCCTATGGAAGAAGGCAAGGAAGAGGAATGTATCAGAAGGGCTCCAGGGGACCATTATAGTCTTCAGAGCTAGAGGCCACACATACATTGGGCTTTTGACATGGACCTTAGCCTTGTGAGCCTAATTGCAAGAAAAGGAAATAACATTTGTGAAGCCCTTGCTGGATATTATGGAGTGAATCTGGAATGTTCCCTGTAGCCTTATGTTTTAATGCTTGATCCCTAGCTTGCAGAACCATTTTAAAGGCTCTGGGGCACTTAGGAGATGGGGTATGGCTAATGGATGAGGTCACTGAGGCCTTTAAATACAGCTTTTGATTCTGGCCACAGTCTCTTCTTCTAGTCAGCCATCATGGGAAGAGCCTCTATGCCACATGATCATATGCCATGCCTTCCTCAATACCATAGACTGAAACCAGGAGTCAAAATAAGTCCTTCTTCTCTTATTTTTACTAGAGAGAAGAAAAGTAGTTAATACCCAGAACACCACATGGTGTTAGTAGATGTCTAATAAGTGAAGCAGCTGGGGAAGACTGATTGGTCACCTGCTCAGCTGAGATTAAGTGAGGGCACAATCTGCACTGCTTCTCCACTCCATTCATATGAGCTTACTTATTGGGAGATGTCCTAGGGTTCCTATTGATGTGATAAAGCACCATGACAAAAAGAAATTTGGGAAGGAAAGGGTTTATTTGTTTTACATTTCCTAAATCACAATTAATTGAGGGAAGCAGGCAGGAACCTGGAGGCAGGAGCTGATGCAGAGGCCATGGGAGAGGTGCTGCTTACTGGCTTGCTTTCATGACTTGCTTAACAGGCTTTATAGAACCCAGGACCACCACCCAGGAGTGGCCTTACCCACGATGGACTGGACCCTCCCACATCAATCACTTAAAAAAAAAGTAGTACAAAAAAAAAAAAAGCTGGGCGATGGTGGCACATGCCTTTAATCCCAGCACTTAGGAGGCAGAGGCAGGCGGATTTCTGAGTTCGAGGCCAGCCTGGTCTACAGAGTGAGTTCCAGGACAGCCAAGGCTACACAGAGAAACCCTGTTTCAAACAAACAAACTAACAAACAAACAAATAAATTTTAAAAAAAGTACTACAGGCTTGCCTACAGCTGAATTTTAGGAGACATTTTCTCAATTGAGGTTCCTCTTCTCAGATGACTCTAGCTTGTGTTAAGTCCCACATAAAAATTAGACAAGACAGGATGGTTACTGATTTACTTTGGTCTTCTGTCCAATGTTAACAATGTATCAAATATAGTATGCATTTCCTACAGGGAAGTCTGATGGTGAAGGCTGGTGCACCTCAGTAATAAAGACTGTTTGTCCAGCAAGTGGTGTAAGCCGTGGTTTAGTGGTCCTGGGGGTTCTGTGTGGCTGTAAGTTTGTTTAAAAGTAAGTGGAGGGAGTAGTTGGACATAGCAGTGCATGCTTTTAATCCCAGTACTTGGGAGGCAGAGGCAGGGAGAGTCCTGTGAATTCCCAGCCAGCCTGGTCTACATAGCAAGTTCCAGGATCGCCAGGACTGTATATAGAAAGGCCCTGTCTCAGAAAGAAAAAGATGGGGGGGGGGGGGGGGAAGAAGAGGGAGAGAGGGGGCGGGGGAGTGAGAGAGAAAGAGAGATAGAAAGGTAGCTGTGTCTTTGTAACTAGCAGTCTGAGCTCCCTCAGCGCTGGCAGCAGAGAGCGGGATCTGTGCACAGCTTGCGGTTGTCTTAGCAGCTCTCAGACGTTCATACTTGTGGACCCTGTTCTTAGGGACTCCCAGGCTGCTGTATTGGCTTGTTTTCCATGCTAGCAGATAACTGATTCAGACCGTATTATCCGTTTTCTGTCAGCTTCTTCTCTGTGAAAATTTTTTTTTTTTGACCCAGTCATTCTTTTTGTCTTTGAATCAGGAGGGAGCCTGGTGGGGTAGCACCAGTCTCTGACATTTGTTGGGATTGTGCTTTCCACCCTGGTATGTGCTCAGTTTCGGAAATGTTCAGAGCTGCTCAAAGAAGCAGTGTCTGGCTTCCTAAGAGTGCTCTGTGCACGCCTACCACAGGGATCTTGCAGAGCTGGGTCGCAGCCTCCCACCATTGCACGTGCAAACCCATCTCCCTTTAGAAATCTGCCCCTTTACTTTCTGTTCTGTGAGGCCGTGTGCTAGTTTACAAAGTCTCCTGTCTGTGTAAAGGAAAGATTCTGCCAGCACCGATGACCCACCCAGCTGCTGTCTACTCGCGCCTCTCCGAATTCCTTGTCTTTTTATGAAGTCACACATGTTTAACAAGGGGCACGTGTTCCAAAGATGTATGTTGTTAGGCTGTCTTGCCATGCAAACACCAGAGTGAACTTATTTGACAATAGCTATCACATCACCAAGGTCGTCCTTCTCGCTCGACATATACACTCCACTATGTTGGGGTCTCCTCCATGTATCTGTTTTCTTTAATGTGGTTAGTTGAGGGCATGGTCAGCTGTAAGCCAGTGCCCTCAGAGGCCACACAGGTGGTCCCTTCTCTCTTCCAGCTGGGTTCTTCGCCTTTGGCCCCTTGGACTCTGAGCATTCATAGCTTCTCACAGGTTTCTGATATGTCTGATGGCAATACTCAACCATGCAAATATTCTCTTTAATCCAATTATCTAGTCCTAGCTAGCGGCTGCCCTTTAGTCTGAGAGTAAAGCGGGCTCTATACCAGGGCTGACAGCTCTCCTGGCTGTTTCCCAGGCCTTCTTGTTGGTTGTCAGGGCTACCTGCTGTAGTTTAGCATCTGGCTTATCTGAAGATGTCATACACAAGACTGTCAGATGAGTTTCCTGGAAGAATTTACCATCATTTGTAAGGACATGTTTATCTGATTTCCAGATGTTCATGCAGTATCTTCCCCAGAGGCACTAGAAGGCAGCCTGGCCTTCAGGGCACCTATTACATCAAGGGGTAGCTGTGAGTGGGCAGCTGTGGGTGGGTAGCTTTGGGTGGGTAGCTGTGGCTATGTGGATCTCCGTCTTCTATTTGCATCCTTCCTTTTTCTTTCTTACATACTACAAGGTAGATATGTCTTCTATTATTTTCTTGTGAGTAGACTATTTTCATGATAGTCTTTACCTCATACATTAGCTATAAGTGGGAATTGTCTTCTGTCAGTGCTGAGATGAACATGCCAGGCTGTCCCTAGACTTGAGCCCACTGTGGTTCTGGCCTAGAGCTAGAGTTATTTTTATCCCTTATGAAAACTAGAAATAAGCTTTTAGTTTGTGGTCGGTCTTACTTGACCAGCACCTTCTCCAGTAGGGACCTGGCGAGGCCTGGAATTCTGTGATTGGTTGCGTGCCCAGTCTTCCTTTCCCACTCCTGGCCAACTTGGTACCATTAGTAACTGTTGTTCAACACTGCTTGCCTCTGGTACCTTGCCTGGCCTGCTTGTATGGGTTTTTCCTGTTCCTGACAATTTGCACACTTTCATTAGGAGGGGTTTTCTGTGCAAGTGTTAAGAGCTACTTAGGGATACTTCCAAGGACGTAGCCCTTTCTGGCTGCTCTGGACAAGGTAGAGTTGTGTATGGTCCTAGAAGAAGACAGGAGGATTGATAAGGTACTACACAAAGGAGGTAGCCCAAGGTCACTTTGGTGACAGCCAGGCAGCATAGAGCAAGGCCTGGCCAGTGGAGGCTATCACTTTGACTAGCTCCTCCTTCCACTGTTCTGCATGGTGGGCCTCAAGTTTCCTCACCTACTTTCTACTGGGGGTGACTCTTGTCACCAACATTTCCAAGTGCTATTCAGTTTCCCAGAGAGCAGAAAAGGTCATATTGATCACTTTGGCTCTTTCCTTCCTAGCAAATCCCAAGGTACATGGCTATCTCAGTGAACATTGCCACAGACTTCCTACTGGTCAGTACTATGGCTCTGAACCTTACTGTTCTCAGTGGATCCTGTGTCCCCTGTGCAGACATGGAGAGGGTGTGAGAGGGTCTCTAAAGGAGGTACTAAATGTGCCCTTGATTGACTGCTCCCTCAATGGCAGGCTCCTCTGTGCTGGGGCTAAGTGCTGGCATAACACACAGGCACATGAGCATGGACTCATGGGCAGCCTACCAGTTTTGGAGATAGTAAGGAAGAGCTGGTTATGTGAGGGTATTACTGGCACTAGGAACAGATTGCTGTTTCCGGGCCTCATTCTCCAAACAGACCCCATCAGGAGCCAGCACAGAGCGTCCTCTGTTCCAGAACTCCGTGTAGGAAGTTGGAATTGAGAACCTTCTCGCCCACTCATGACCGGAACTTTCCCACAGTGAGGGGTGGGAGGAGGAGCAGCCAGTACAGTGGTGGGGGTGGGGGTATTCAGAGGACCCGATACTGTCATGTGAGTGGCATCTGGCCTACTCCCTAGGTATTTCAAGCCTTAGAGTGTGCTGTGCCCAAGCCTGCCCTTCACTTGGGAAGTGGACATGCTGGGTTTGGATGAGATCTTCCTAAAACAGGCCCTAGCTCTGTGTGCTGTATGTCCCTTATCTGCCAGCTGTCCTGACATCAACACAGGCCATTAACCATGGTTGCTCTCTGCTAGTCCATGAGATGGAGACTAAAAGGGCCTACCTCCATGTGCCTTACACAGTAGTGAAAAGTGATGAGTGCCCAGGAAAAGGCGGCCACTATCAGGTGATACAACCATTCATACCATTGCCTCTGCTGTATACCAGGCATCCATAAAAAGGATTGACAGACCAGGCATGGCGGTGCACACCTATAATCCTAGCTCTGGAGAGGCTGAAGAATTGGGAGTTCAAGCTAGCCTCCAGTATGTAATGAGTTTGAGGCCAGCCTAGACTACATGAGACATTGTCCAAAGAAAGAAAGAAAGAAAGAAAGAAAGAAAGAAAGAAAGAAAGAAAGAAAGAAAGAAAGAAAGAAAGAAAGAAAGGAAGAAAGGAAGAAAGAAAGAAAGGGTAGTAGCAGTTTGAAAACAGAAAGGTATAAGATAAACCCATTTCCTTTTTTGACAGCTTTTACATATTCTGTAGGCCCAAGCACTGAGCGCAAAACATGTCAGCACAGGAGCGTTGGGACACAGAATATACCAGGATGTCCCAGACACAGCAGCGTCCATCTCTGGGACCCTTTGAGTAAGGGTCTATCCCTTCTAACAGGAAACAAGATGCTGGGCCTTGTGTCCTCTGCCCACTGTGACCTGTGTGGGTGATTCTGAGGCCTGAATCTCCTGCTATCTCCTTAGCATAGTCCTGCCTGGCAAAGTCAGCCGTCCTCTGATGGGGAAGGAAAATTGGCAGTAGCTGGTCCTTCAACTGTGTCAACAGTAGAAAGTGGACTTTCTCAGGTTAAGTAGTCAAGCCCTGGCATTGCTGGAACATGTCTCGTATTACACTAATAAATATTTTGAGGGGAACCCATCAGAACAGTTGGGCACTTCTGACAGAATGGCAATACTTTTTCTTCCCTCACAGCACTTGTGAAAGGGCAAAGGCCATGTCAGTGGCGTGAGGCAGATGCTTGGATACCACAACTTCACACGGAGAAAAGAACCCAGGGAAAAGGAGCCATGGATGAGCCCAGAACACCACACACAGGCAAGAAAGTGAGATAGTCCCAAGAAAACAAATGAGAATGGGATGCACATAGGTCCTATTGGGCCACTACTACAAATGAAGACATGCCACTCAGTTGAAAATAGCACTGAAAAAATCAACACAGAAGGCATAAGCAGAATGTAAAATACACAGAAAAGAACAGAAGTCCTGTGGGCCCAGCCTGGGTGAGAGAGAATTCCACAGCAGAAAAGCAAAGGTGCACAATGGGTTACAGAAGAGTAGTCCACCTGTTCCTGTCTGTTCTTTGTGTGTGTGTGTGTGTGTGTGTGTGTGTGCGCGTGCGTGCGTGCGTGTGTGTGTGTGTGTGTGTGTCTGTCTGTCTGTCTGTCCTGCTCTTATCTGATTTTCAGTCATTGTGTGAGTGTGGGTAGAATGTCACTGTACACATGCAAAAATCAGGGGACCATTTATGGGAGAATGCTCTTTCTCAACCATGATAGTCCAAGAGCATGAACTCTGCACTCAAGTTAACTCAAGCTACTCAAGCTAATACGTCAAGGCTGACAGCAGGTGCCTTTACCCACGCAGCTACCTTACTGGGTCCTGTTTTTGTTTTTGGAAGCTAGATCTTGCCATCAAGTTCAAGCTGATCTGGCATTAAAGATCTTCCTGCTTTTGCCCCTGAGTACTGAGATTGTTGATACCCATCAGCATGCTTGGCTCTTTTCTGCTTCTTGTAGTTTGAAGATGGTTTTTCTTCCTCTCTGTTTGGGCTAAGTGGGGTCTCTGGCAAAGACCCAGTCAGAAGTGCAGTGAGGGTTCATCTGCTGTCCTCCTGGTCCTCAGTGTCCTCAAGGCAACAGTGGCCATTCGAGTCTCTGGCCAGTCACTACTATAGTCAGAGATCCACATGCATGGCAACACAGCGGCTGCAGCCACCCTTCATTGCTTGGGTGTGGTAAGAGTTCCTCTTTTCACCTTCTCTGAAAAGTTTTAAGAGCTGATCCTAGAACACAGAAGGATGTGGCAGGGAGAAGAGAAGAGGTCCTGAAGCTCCTTGGGTAATTTATCCCTGTAGTCCCAGCCTAGAAGACTGGGGCAGGGGGATTCCTGTAGGATCAGGGTCAGCCTGGATAGTGAGTTCTTGCTAGCCTGGTTTGTAGAGCAAGACCCTTACTCAACAAACAGAAACATAAAGCAATAAGACAAAGCTAGTCATAAAGGACAGCTCCAGAAGACTGAGAGTGCATTGCTGCTCACTGCACTGCTCTGTGCTCTAGTGGGTTGTAGGCATAGGGCTCGGAGAATGAGGCATTGTGTGCCTAGCACACAGTTGTGCTTTCAGAATGTGAACTGTGAACTAGTTCTTTGTGCGGGACTTGGAAAGCTCCTTACAGATGGCCTTGGGAGTGGACCTCAGGCCTTCTGGACATGCTGGCTAACCAAAGACATATTCATTCTGAGTCTTCCTTGAAACTCACAGAAATGAACAAAAAGAATGAAAGACCAAGAGCAAGATCTTTTCTACAAAGAATCTGAGAAAAGCCATAGACCAGAGAGGATGTCAGCCAGATGGGGGAGAGGAACTGTGGGCAGTTTAGTCTAAAAAAGCCAGGCTCTTGTGGAGCAAGAGTGACTTTTAGAGATACTGTTTGTGGAGAGCATTTGCTTAGAAGAATGGGGTCTCTGGTTCGTTTGGATTCCTGTTAAAGATACACTGGAGTGTCTGGGGAAGAAGTGGGACTGAGGTGCCCCAGCTCCATTTTTCTGTAAGATCCAGATGCTCATAGAGTAAGATGGGAGGGAGGGAGGAAATGCTGCTGCCGTGTAGCTGTCATCTGTGGTCTGAGCAGTGTTGCTGTCCTCCGTCGCCATGTGGACCAAAGGATGGTCACCAGCATTCACATTGGGCCGTACACTCCCAGCAGATGACTGGCTCACTAGGAGGAGGCTTTCTGTGGCCCAGCTCCTTGCTCAGAAGTCTTCTGAAGGCTGAGCTGGAGAGATAGCTCAGTGATTCAGGTCTTCTAGAGGACTCAGATTTAATTCACAACTGTCCTAGGGGGTTCAACATCCTCCCCTGGCCTCCAAGGGCACCAGGCATATACACATATGGAACACAGACATGCTTGTAGGAAAAGCACCCATACACAGCAATAAGAGAAAGAAGCAACCACTCTGGAGGCTTTCTTGCCTGAACTACCCAGCTGTCATTGAGTTGTTATTGTTTAGAGACTCAAACTGCCAGTGACACATAGCATGGCCCAAACTGTGACAAAACAGAGCCTCAAGACGTGTCTTGGGCGAGCACCTGCACTCACTGCTGGCCTGAGCTAGGTTCCATCACACATGATACCAACACCTCACTTCTAGACGAAGCCTGTAAGAAGGTTTGGTATAGAATGGTTCTATAACAATGTCCAACTTGGAGCCACCTCCATCAGTCTTGCTCCTTCCTTGTTTAAGAGACCCCATAGAAGTTGGGGTGTACCCCAACAGTGGTAGAGTATTTGTTCAGCATATGCAAAGGTCTGGGTTCCATCTCCAGGACTGCAAATAATAGTGATAAATACAAGAAGTAATAAATACAGAGCCACAGGGTTCTCATGTAGACACCAAGGGAAGGAAAAGGATAAAGGGACTTAAAGTTAGCACGAAAGGAACTTTACATAGAACCGTCTCTTTTCACCAAAGAAATCGATAAAATTCAAATATATAACAAAAACATGCTTAAACAATGTCAGTAGACCAAGTGAGCTGGGAGAGCTGAGTAAACTAGGTAGTAAACTTTATAGCAGGGGATCCCTCCACTTAGTAGCAGCAAGAAAGAAGACAAATATTAGTCTCTGGAGAGCAAGCAAATGGGAAAGCATGCTGTATGAGAAAAGTAGAGAGTTTGGGAAGAGCTGGGCAGAAGCACCAGGACAGCAGAGACACTGGTTGATAGCCAGTGGTTCCTGTTCAGATGTGGAAAAGAAGTGTTCTCCACCACTGTAAGGGAAAATGAAAGCAAGAGATAGCTGATGGAGGAAGATGTCTTGGTGCTGTTCTGCTGCTGTGAAGAGACACCATGACTAAGACAGCTTATAAAAAGAGGCATTTAATTCTGGGGCTTGCTCACAGTTTCAGAGGGCTAGTCAACCATGCGAGAAAGCAGAGCAGTAGCTGAGAGCTTTACATCCTGATCCAAGAGCATCAGGCAGAGAGAAAGCTTAAAGCCCAACCCCAGTGACACACCTCCTTCAAAAAGGCCAAATCTTCTCTTTCCCAGTTTATCCACTGGGTACTAAGCATGTAAATCTATGAGCCCGTGAAGGCCATCCTCATTCAGCCACCACAGAAGTGTGAGTTCTGGTGAAAAGAGCAGGGCCTAGGCTGGGTGTGGCAGAGCCCGCTCTGCGAAGTGACTCCCAGGCTGATCAGAGCTGCACAGTAAAACCTTAGGGTGGGCACAGCGTCAGTGTGAAAACCTCACTGAAGGCCTCAGTGCTGAAGACAGTGAACCCTGAGTTTCTTTTTTACTAATTTGCCTACATTAATTTATTTGTTAGTGTAAAAGTCAGAGATAAATTCTGGGCCTAGTGGTCACACCTTTAGTCCCATCACTTGCAGGGCAGAGACAGGCAGATCTAGTAAGTTCCAGGACAGCCAGGACTACTGAGAGATCCTGTCTCAAAAAACAAACAAAATAAAAAAAAAAAAA
>JADRCD010175530.1:10842-24250 GCA_019843815.1 Montemys delectorum | reverse complement strand
AGATAGATAGATAGATAGATAGATAGATAGATAGATAGATAGATAGACAGACAGATAGGTAGATATATAGATAGATATGGATATAAATATAGATGTATAGATATATATGCATATATAGTTATAGTTTTAAACAGAATTTAAGTTTTTTAAACACACATTGGTTTTGTATACAGTACTGTTATTGGAGAGAATATCTCTTTATTATATTAGCTTTGAAATTTCAAAGTTCCACTTGATAAGTACAGCTTTTATGATCAAAGTAGTATTTGTAAGGTGAATATAAGATGATAATTATAAATCTTAGATTTGTTGTTCTAACACTGAAGCAAAGTTCAACCTTTGGATGTTTTAAAGAAAGGCATAACTGTATAGATTTGGTATACATATATACAGATACAGACACACACACACATATATCTTAAATTTTTCAATACATAAAAATTTGTTGATATTTTTGTGGCATGTTTTGTTGTTGTGGCTGATGATTTTAAAACTTCAAATGATACAAAAAAACACAGTATGTATACCAAATTTATACAGTTATGCATTTCTAATTGCATCAGTATATTTCTTCACTCCTTTCATTTGTTCAGACAGTCATCTCCAAGAGTCTCGTTACCTGTTCCTCAAGGTTACTCTTTTCAGGAGAGGTGTGCAGATTATTTTACCACCACAGCAAAAGGAAAGAAACTGGAGATGATAAGGAGTCACCTGATAGTACCTGAAGTTATGTTTAAAAATTAGTATAAATTTGAAGGCTGACAAATATTTAAGAACCATTGGTGATGACAAGTTACCACAAAACTAATTTGGTATATTTCTAGATATTTTGAAATATGTAAATCATGTGTCCTGTGCCTTCAGCATCTAAGTGTTAATCAGTTGCCCTCAAATATAGGGGACAAATGTAGAGACATGTCATGAGAAGCCTGAGGCTTGGGAAAAATAGTCCCTTCCTTAACATTGAACAAGTTATTGCTCTCATTATAAACCAGAAGATAACTGTACCTCTCATCCAACCCTTGGTGTGTTGTAAGGTGAGTAATCTTTGAACATCTCTGTGTGACCCAAAAAATGAGAGATACAATAGAAGAACTAGTATATAAATTACCTCTCTTCCACCTCCTCTTCACCCATATTCATGTGATAGAAGTAATGATATTTCTACAAGTCTAGAAGATGGATGAGTAGAAGATAATTCAGTTATGAAGGCTCCAATGATGTCCTCTTTAGCATGGGCAGCAAGACGATTTAGGTAGGATGCAAATCAAGACATTATTGAAAAGCCAGCACAGGTAAGTGTTTAGGTTGTACCTTTAGAGATATAAGAAGACACTTGTATAAAACACAGAATTCCTGGTTTTCAGTAGAGTGCAGAGTGATGAAAATTCATTATCACTTTACACTTAATGACATATCAAAAAAATTTAATTCATACAACAATGAAGGGCACAATAGCTGACAAGAACATGAAGTCCGTACATCCACTATTAAATGAATCAATATAAATTAATAAGGAATAAAAAGAACAATTGTCAGTGAAATGAAATATTTACATATTAAGCATAGACATTTATAAATAATTGACTTAATTTACAGAAATCATGCTATATAATAATATCTCTCATTTTTCTTACAAAGCAATGAACCATTTCAATATTTTCATAGCTGAGAGAATGATTCTCTCCAACAGCACATGGGTTAGAGCATCATCTTTTAAGGGATATATTATGCTTCCTAGAATACTCACAATGCTTGTTTCATTAAATAATAGTAAATAACCTAGAGATACTTAAAATTCAAGTATCTTTGTATAATACAAAATAATATAAAATTCAATGACTGACTCAACTTCAAATATTTCAGACTTTGCTTGCCTTTAGCACGTTTGAATAAATTTTACTTCATTTTGTAATACTTTCTCACATGTATTCAGTATAGACTGATTAGTTTTCACGTAATTATTAATATATATCTGAATATTTGTTGATTGTTTATGCCAAACAATTTATATACATTTGGGGAAATAATTAAAAGTATATGAAAAGGCTCAAAAATTTTGCAATCAACTGTGAGTTTTATCAAAGAAAATTATGTTCTTAATCACATTTCATAGAACTTATTTAAAATCTAAATAAACATGCTGAAAAACGTCTGGAACATCTTCCATTTTAAAAATGCTATTTATTTGAGTGATGTATAAACACATACCACTTAGAATATTTCCAAAACTTTTAGGAAAGTTTTGTAGTGAATGAATTTGTAAATGTTTTATTTGAGGAATATAGTTGTAAGAGCTGGGTATTCCTAAGACATGCAAATGGATATCACTATACATATATATGTACATATAATATGAATATCTATATGAAATATATAATGAATTCAAATTCTTCATAATTTTTAGCAAAGAAAAACAAACATCATGTTAACACATCTCTACTGGAACAATAGTTATAGCATGAAGATCATGGGAGACACGAACCATTTTCTGCTTGTGTGTAAGTCCTTTTTCACAAGAAGAAACCCAGACCTAGGTCCATTTCTTGGCTAAGAATCTATGACTAGACAAGTCATAGGCCCTTGTGGTTAAATCTACTACAGTTATTTTAATAATTAATTAACATAATTAAACTGGTACCTGAAGACATATTATTATAACCATAGATGAATGTGTTTCTCAATTTTTATCAGAAAAATCACTATTTACTTTGCATAGTAATTAATATAGAGACATATAGCTTTTAAAGTTATACAGTATAAGAGTATGTAGAATTTTCACTCCTAATTTAAACACCGAGGTTGTACTACCTTCTCGTGACCCTTAGGGATTACTGTGAAAGAAGTGGTAGGAGGGGAACTGTGAGAGCCAGAGATAGTGAATGAATACAAGGAAATTTCTTCTGGACAAAACAGGAGAGCTACACACATGAGCTCACAGCTGTTATGACAGCATATATAAGCCCATACATGTTACATCATACAGAATATCACATAGAAAAGGGAGTTAGACATGCACATCCACACCGAATGGAAGCGCTATAAGCAAGAGATAGCTGGGAGAGGGAGAGTCAATTTTCTTGAAGAGTGTTGCCCCCGGTAGATAGGTTCACCATGCTCCAGAGGACAGATATGCATTTATGAGCACACAGGAAGCAAAATTTGGACTTCATGTCTGAAAACAAAATGAAGACACAAAGTTAACTTGGTAGAAAAAAGATGGACTTGGAAGGGATTTGATGAGAGGACATACAGTCAAAGCTCATGCAAAATTCCCAAGAACTAAAGGTGGAGGAACAAAACCCAGTATGAGTAGTTCCTTATTTATTATAAAATTCATAAACTCACTTTTTTAGTTTGTTTTATTGAGTTGTTGTTATACTATCACAAGGAACACATATGATTAAAATAATCTCTGCCTGTCAATTCTCTCCTTGATGTCTATTTCAAAGAGGTAACTGAGTTTGTTATATAGGTAGAAGCCAGGAATGGCTGTTATCTGAGAGGCCCTACCAGCAGCTGACTAAGACAAACTCAGATACTTAAAATGCCCAACTATTTGACTGAAGACTGGAACTTGTAAAGTTGAATTAGGGGAAGGACTGAAGAAGCTGTAGGGGAGGGTGACCTCAGGGAAGACCAGCAGTCTCAACTAACCCAGATCTCTGAGAGCTCCCAGAGACTTAGCCACCAACCAGGCAGCATACACTGGCTGGTCTGAGGTCCCTGACGTATATACAGCAGAGCACTGCCTGGTCTGGCCTCAGTGTGGGTAGATGCATCTAATTTTCCAGACATTTGAGTTCCCAGGGAAAGAAGCTGCCTGGTGAGAGAGGAGAGGGGGAGCACCCTCTTGGAGGTAAGGGGAGAGGAGGAGTGGTGTATGGGAATGGGACTGGGAGTGGGGAAACAGCTAGAATGTAAATAAATTAAATAATTTTTAAAAATTATCTTCTGTATAATACTACAGAGAGTCTAAGAACAATTGAGTTGAGAATGATTTTCAAGAAAATCAAGTAGGTTAAACATGATCTCTAAGTTTGGATATCCAATCATTTGAGATGATAAAGAAAGTGATGGAGCTGTGGTTTCCAAACAAGTCAGAGTTCTCTGTCATCTTTAGAGCAATGCAGGTGAGAAGTTCCTATAGGAGAATAGCCTAATTCTATTTGAGAAGTGACATAAACAATAAGTTTATAAGAATTTATCTTCCTTTATACTGTATGAGAGTGGATTTTTCTTTCTTTTCTGGTTTAATGTTGTTTGATAATCTGGTTTGGTGTTGTTTGCCATGCTTTTCATAAACTTGGAATGTTAAATCAACAAAGACAAGCATGATCTCTCTTATTTTCTAGAGCTTTCTGTAACATTCAGGTTACATAAGCAAAACAAAAATAAATGAGCGAGCAACTGAAAAAGGCTGAGGTGGCAGCACTAAGTGCTGTTTAATTTATTTTGAAGACTTTCTCTTTACACTTTCAATGTTATTCTATTATGGTTCTAGGTTAAGAAAAAAACTGCCACCTGACTGAACTTTGGCAAGTTATAAAACATTGTTCACATTACCTTACTTCATTCTCCAGAGGTCTTATTTGAACCTTCTCCTTCTGCTAAACTTCACAATGTCCTTCTAAATTTGAGAAAAACTGTATACTTTTTCTTTTTATAATCAGATAAAAGTGACTTATTTTATCATAATTATATTGTCTGTCAACAGAAGAGATATTGATGTTCAGATATTAAAATGCTTCAGATATTTCTGAAGATATTAAGGATTAAACATTAAACATTAAAGGATATATAGAAATTAAACTTTAAAGTAGAAACTCTAGCTCTTATAAGTACATTTCAAAGTAGTACTCTCAGGTAAATAAACATAAATATACTTTTTTACGACTCTCTTCAAATCAGAACATAATTTCCTTCAAATGAAAAACTCATCATTAGAAATGTTAGTACAGCCTTTAAAAATGGAATCCAGCCATGAAAGACTTGCTTAGGATGAGCGAGGCAAAAGACAACTGTCTTTTTCCAAAATGTACATCAGTCACAGCAATCAGAATCACAACTCTCTCAAGGAACTGATTTACTCAGGGCCTCCTTTGTGACCACAGAAGCTATTTAGAAGCAACTGCAGTTTTGTTAAGAACATATGCTATTATTTTGAATATGAGGTTTCTGTTACAGGCTTATGTGTTGAATGCTATGAGCCTGTCCATATTCAAATCATAACAAAAATTGTCAATAGTGTAAAAATATATAAGAGAAGATAAATATTAGTGCCATAGTCAAGAAATCACAGCTATTGTTTTATGAAGGTATTATTTCCACTTGAATATGATCAGTTTCAATATAAAATATAGTTCTTAAAGTTGACCACACTGGAAGCATTTGAAAGACAGAAGCCTGATCTGTGATTCCATGCAATTTTCTGGTAACATTATATAAATATTTCAATATTAGGCCCATAAATGTGTTTCAGATAAAACAATCCATTTAAACTTTTCGAACTTGTATTACTCATGCTAAAAACTAGTCAAAGTCATCTTTTTGAAAACAATAAAATTAATATTTGAAAAATTATTGTGTGCAGGGATAATGGTATTTCCTGATATTTTTCCAAGAGGTGACTCAGAAACCACTTGAGAAATTCTGAAAGGGAGACCAATGTTGATAACGTACTCTTTTTAAAAATATTCCAGACGTTCCCTCATTCCATGCCCACCTCCCACAGTCCCTCATCCCATTCCTCCTCACTCTTGCCTCTGAGAGGATGCTCCCTCCCACCAGACTTCCCCCTTCCTCAGGGCCTCACTTCAAGAATTAACTCATCTTCTCACACTGAGGACAGACCAGGTGGTCCTTTGGTGTATATGTATCAGGAGCCTCAGACTAGCTGGTGGATGCTGCCTGGTTGGTGGCTAAGTCTCTAGGAGCTTCCAAGGGTCCAGGTTAGTTGAGACAGCTGGTCTTCCTCTGGAGTCACCCCTTCAGCTTCTTCAGTCCATTCACCCACATGGATCTCTGGCTTCAGTTGGGTGTGTCTGTGTCTGTCTCAGTCAGCTGCTGGTTGGGCCACTCAGAGGACATCCATGCTAGGCTCCAGTCTGTAAGTACGTATGTCATAGTGTCTCGCCTTGGTGTCTCCCTATGAGGTGGATTTCAAGTTGAGCCAGTCATTGGATCACTTTTCTTCAGTTGCTTCTCCATTTTTATCCCTGCAGTTCTTTTATACAGGAACAATTCTGGGTCAGAAATTTTGTCTGTGTGCCTGTCTCATAAAAGAGCTGTTGCTATGCAACTTTTAAAACGGTGTCCCTCAGAAAATCTTTCTCGTGACCCTAGACTTAACCTTTTAATGATGATGGAACAAATCTAGGTCTAAAAGTACAGTGTCAGTTATGCTACCTGTTATGACTTTTAATTTTTAATAAGAATAAATTACATGGATTTACTTTTATAAAGTAATTTTTTTAAAAAATTACTTTTTACCAGTAACTAATACTATAAACTCTAGAAATTATTTCTTAAAGCTACATGTTAAAACATTAGAAAAATAGAAGAAGAAAAAACACTTTAAACCCACTATTTGCTTCTAGAAAGAATATTTCACTGTGGTTACACCTTAAGTTCTCCATAATAAAAATATGTGTACTATGTATGAGTACATGTATAATGTGTGTGTTGTGTGTATGTGTGTATTATGAGGGTAAATGTAGATGTTCGTATGTTTGGTGTGTGTATCTGTATGTAGTACATGTATGTGTGTGTGTGTGTTTCCACTTTTCCCAGGAGTAGCAAAACAGGCAAGTGAGAGCCTACAATTATAGCTGTTAGATTAAGTTGAAACATTTTAAATAAAGGAAAAATCAGAGAACCTATTTATGTCTGCTCAGTCACATATGTGGACAGAAGGTAGATCATCTTAACAGAAATAAAAATCTATTACTTCAGATAATGGCATGAAACATAACTCAGAAATGACTAACAATGCTCATCAGGAAACAACCTGCACAAAGTTTGTAACAAATTTTCTCATCATGAGAACTAGAGATACTATATAAAGAAACAGCAATAGGTTTATAGAGCAGCTGGTTATTGGGGTGGTACTTGTCACTGAAGGAACAAGAGTTTGGCAAGTTCAAGATGGATTTGTGGCTGTTAAGAAACCCAACTAGCCACATCTATAGGAGAGGCTTTCCCCAGAAGTGAGTGGGGATAAGAGTTCTCTGACAAGTTTAAGTGCTTTCCCTAAACTCACACATTTGCAGAAGACTTGGTCCTTGTAGACTTATAAAGAGTGTCATTATGCCTTGGGGGAGTTGGATAAAAAGGAAAGATGGACACAAAGTTCATCACTGCACACTAGAATGTTTTCCCATTGTGTTGTTTTAGAGAAGAATTGGCCTTTGGGAATAACTATAAGTCATCCTTTAGAACATTATACGTTTTCTAAATTCAAGTCATGCACACAGAGAAAGTAAATGTGCCAGCTCTTTCAGGCTGGTTGGGAGAGGACTTTATCTGCCTATGGATTTTGAATTTTCCTCAAAGCAAAGAATATTAGAAGGATAACCATCAAGGAACAGAGAAAACGACTCTCTTAAGTGGTACTGAAACAATGTTTGAGGTCTCATACTAAAATATGAATGTGAATGCACTTATAATGTTGAAGAGAATTGATTTTACAGGCAGTAGTAATTTCGCAGCAGTTAAGAGTACAAACACATACTTTCAGAAGACCCATGTTCTATTCATAGAACTGAGTCAGGAAGTTCTTAATTCTCTAACTCCAGCTATACAAGACCTGACTACCTGTTCTGTACTATGTGGGTATCTCATTTACACAGTCTTGCAAAGATACACGAATACGCACATACACTTAAAATTAAATTAAGCTGTATAGAAAGGAAAATTAATTTTGAATACAACAGGGATAATTTGTTACTTTTAAAAAATTTATGATGTTAGTAAGATCCCTAATAGTGCATAATTATTTTTTTTTAAAAAAAAATGTAGCAGAGACAAGTGAGTATGTACCTTAGTTGATCAAGAGTCTATCATGTTCAAGGCCCTACACTTTATCTACCATATTATATAAACTGTGTCTGGTAACCATTATCTGTAATCCCAACACTTGAGACATAAATACAGAGAACTGATAGCTCAATGCCATCCTTAGAAGTGTAATGAGTTTAAGGCAGTAATTGATGACATAAGATCTCGTCTCAAGGAAAAAAGCAACTTTAATAATGCATCTAACAATAGCTTAAATGAAGTATATAAGTATGTGAATCTAACAATAGCTTAAATGAAGTAATGCATCTAACAATAGTTTAAATGAAGTATATAACAATTCTTTAATTGTTTGTTGCTATTGAAACAAATTATATAACTGTAACTCTCACTTTTGTGGGATCAAGCTGTAAGAAACCATACAACATCCTGACTGCCAGTTGAACCAGCGCCATTTGTTGAAAATGGGCTTTTTCCCTTGGATGGTTTTAGCTCCTTTGTCAAAAATTAAGTGACCATAGGTGTGGGGGTTCATTTCTGGGTCTTCAATTCTATGTCATTTAGTTACCTGCCTGCCTCTACACCAATACAATACAGTTTATATCTCGATTCCTTTGTAATACAGCTTGAGGTCAGGGATGGTGATTCAACCAGAAGTTTTTTTATTGTTGAGAATAGTTTTCACTATTCTGGGTTTTTGGTTACTCCGCATGTATTTTAAAATTGTTCTTTCTATCTCTATGAAGAATTGATTTGGAATTTTGATGGGGATTATATTGAGTTGATAGATTGCTTTCAGCAAGATGGCATTTTTTACTAAATTAATCCTTCCAATTGATGAGCATGGGAGATTTTTCCATCTTCTGAGATAGAGATGTTCTTCAGTTTCTTTCTTTAGAGACTTGAAGTTCTTGTCATACAGATCATACTTGCTTGGTGTTGTTTCTGTAATTTCTTTCTCAGCTTGTTTATCCTTTGAGTTAATTTTATATCCAGCCAGCTTGCTGAAGTTGCTTATCAGGTATAGGAGTTCTCCGGTAGAATTTTTGGGGTCACTTAAGTATACTATCACATCAACTGCAAGTAGTGATATTTTGACTTCTTTTCCAGTTTGTATCTCTGACCTCATTTAGTTGTCTAAGTGCTCTGGCTAGTACTTTGAGTACTATATTGAATAGGTAGGGAGAGAGTGGGCATCATGTCTAGTCCCGGATTTTAGTGTGATTGGTTCAAGTTTCTCTCCATTTAGTTTGATGTTGGCTACTGGTTTCCTGTATATTGCTTTTACTGTGTTTAGGCATGGGCCTTGAATCTCTGACCTTTCCAAGATCTTTACCATGAAGGGATCTTGGATTTTGTCAAGTGCTTTCTCAACATCTAATGAGATGATCCTTTCCAATCACTGGCCTGCCACTGTGACTGGACAGAGAAAAAACCTGAAACATTGGCCTTTTTCTTTCTCTATTTAAAAACTGTGTGGTTCAAGTTCATTAACCAATGTGTTTATTTATTGGAGTATTTTCTCTTTTGCTCCTTAATTTTTTTAGATCTCTATGTGTTTTGAGAGCAGTCTTGTAAATGTGTTTGGCTAATGTTTTATCTTATTCAACAGAATGTGGCTTCACCATATCAGTGAGATCAACGGTTGTAAAAAAAAAAAACCTTTTAATTTCATGAAACCTCATTCATCAATTCTTGCTACTAGTCCAGTAGTCCATTAGAGTTGAAACAAGAAAATCCAAACTACACTTAGATGTGATTCTCCATGTATATCGCTGGTATTCAGAGATGTAGATCTTTAAGGTCTTTGATTTGATCTTCTTATAACTTCAGTGTTGTCCTTCCTTTGTTTTTATGCAATGATAATTCCAATCTTATATATCATGATATTCACTTCCTAGTACTACTTCTTAATGAGAGTATCTGTTTTCAAAGGTCTATTCTTGGAGCCCTTTTCTAAAATGAGATTATTGTAGCTGTTTTAGCTTATTGTTTATTTTTTTGTGTCTTATTTGGTGAAAATTGACATTACTACATTATCACTTTGCTGGTGATTGCATCAAGTCTAGACATTACTTTTGGTAAAAGGTCCTTTCCACAATGTAAAGTGAATATGGCGTCTTTCCATTTTCTAGTGTCTCTTATAATGACCTCTTTGGTATGCTATAGTTTCATTTTCAGAGTCTTTAGATTTTACCTAGGAAGGTTACATGATTTTAAAATATTATTGAAACTATTGTGAGGAGAACTGATTTTCTTTTCAGAGAGTTTGTGTATGAAGAAGCTATAAAATTTTGCTTGTTGATGTTCTATACTGTTACTTTATTGACAGCCATTGTCAGATCTAAAAGGTTTTGTGCAGATCTCCTTTTCTGTGCATTTGATGTTTGAGATTCCATTATCTAAAAGGAGGTATGACCTGACACCTTCACTTATGATTATATTCGCCTGTGTTTCTTTCACTTACACAATTGCTATTTTATGTTCTGTATTGAACAAAGCTGCCGCTATGGGAAGATTTGCCCCTGTTTTTATTTTAGAGATGCTGCTTCTGTTGCCAAGATTCAGTCAGTAGTGACTGTAAGTATGTCATATGCAGCCTTTATTACATTGAAAATTGATTCTTGTACGTCTAATTTCTGAAGTGTTAGACTAACTTACTAGATTGCTTTTACATGTTGTCACAAGGTGCTAGTAAGAGGCTATGGTAAATGTTAAATTCATTTGGAACTGGACTAGAATACAGAAGCCTGAGAGGCTTCCCAGTGCCTTTAAAGTGAAGCAAACCATGATATAACCTGAAAAGGTGTGCTGTTTATTGGTGTAAAAGTAAAATATACCTGCTTTAGCTTTAAAATGAGGAGATACCACTTAAGAGAAGGAATTGGGGATGCTTAAAATGAGACTCTTCACTATATATTTTAAAATGTGCTGATTATAAAAGACAAATATTACAGTAAAGTTCAGATCACTCTTACCTTTTAGAACTGAATTATACCTAGAGAATCAATGTTGGTCTCTCATCCTCAATGCAGCAAAGCTTAGCAATAAATGACACTTGAAGCTCTAATCTTATCAATAGATGAGTCTACTGATAGTTTCATCACAGTGTACTAAAAGGAGATAAGATCTAATTAAGGAATGTGAATTTGGGAGGAAGCATGTCTTGAGGGTTGTATCTCTTCCCTGGTTCCTGCATCACTTCCTGACACCACGAGATGGTAGCTTTCATCCATTCCACACACCGTACTGTAACATGCTGCCTTCCACTTCCGGGAAGCAACAGAGCCAGGAGACCAGGGAGAAGCATTTCTCAACGCTAAACAAAGAAACCCTCTCTCCTCTCAGATTACATTCTCTTAGGATTTGGCTAGCTAAAGTATGTGAATGAGATAATAATGAAAGCACCTTCTTAAATGTCTACTTTGAAGTCAACACTACCTTTTAGCTAGTTTGGGGTACATCTCTAATCAAAGGTCAATCTCATCAAAGGGCTGTGGGTAGCTCTTGGGAAGGTCCTGTCCAATTAGAGGTGCCATGAAGCATTTCATTTTTACAGCAGATTCGTACACTGATACAATCAACAAAATGACTATCTGTGCCATCCAGCCTCACCACCAGCTCCTTTAGTTGTAAGCTGTGGAAAAGTCTATTTTCCTATTTTGACAAATTTTATATTACTGATTTAACTGCTTGCATGTGTAAAGTTATAAGCAGTTGAAGTTCATAATGACATGTAATCATTACCAATATATACTTCTTGAAGTGGACCCTTACCTCCCCTGAAAGCCAAATCCTCACTGAGTACTCACCCTATTCCTTTCACTCTTCAATTCTACATGTGCACTATCAGTGCCTCTATGAGTTTGTTCACTCGGAATGTTTTGAATAAAAATGAGTTTATACAATATGTAGTGTTTAAGTTTGGCTTTTTTTCATGGCTTTGTCATTCTTTGACATTATGTTTATTGTCAAATAGAACTGCTTTGTGTAAATCTACCTTATATTAGCCTTTAATTATTTGATTGATGCTGGTATTGTTTCCACATGGATTATTTTTAATAATATCATGAATTTTCAGTAAGTCTTGATTGAAGTAACAATGAAAGTTCTGCTCTCTGAGTTTAGGCTATGATACATTGGGTGAGTCCATTTACCTCTCTTTTTACAATATCTAATTTGATCATATTACACAGGTTGTTGTACCCCTGTGTGCTTTTGCCATAAAATATTCTCATCAGTTCTTATTTCTTCCAATGAGCAGTCCAGATATTAATCTCTGTTGAATCATTCCTAGGCTACCTTTTGCATTTATACATACTCTCTTAACTAGTTTCACTAGACAGTAAGGAAATTTCATTTCCTGTGACTATAGGGCTCAGGGCTAAACAACTCCAACAGATATAGACTATAAAATCTTAAATGCAATAGTAAATTTTTCAGACTACTCTGTGTCCCACAAAGTCAATGTGTGATTTCTAGCTACATATTCATTTCACTCAATAGTCAATGGAAGTTAAAAAAGATATTTTTATCATATAAATTCAAATATATTCAGAGAACATTTATTCCATCATCAGCTAGCTCTTAATTGGTTATGCTAATAAGAGACAAAGCTGCATATTTTATCTCTAGTGTGAAACTGTTCTACATCCTCATCCAACCAAATTACATTTTCAAGGAAAAAAATTATTAAGCTCAAAACGCTAAGTGATCCTGGCTATTTCTAATTTAAATATCCTAGTAACTACCATGGGGTGTCCCTCATCTCTTTCTGCTGTAACATTTGTCCTGTGAGAGTGGTCATATCTTATCTGTTTTCTCACAAGTCAGTAGGCTTATGATAGTGTGAACCATGCTTTATCTATAATAGTTAGTACATGGCTATGTACATGGAAGCTTGTTAATCATGGTTGTCAAATAAATGCCAGGTGTATTTAGTTATGTTTGAAAAAAATCTTCATAAACTGAGTAAAAAGGGAAACAATCAGATTGTAATGAACATTCAATTTAGCCAGGATAGCATGATAATGAGGAGGTGTGAAAAATATTGTACCATTAAAATCTGAAGAAAAATAGAATTTAAATCACAATTGGCGCTCTCATTCTGGGGCAGTTGAAAAACTGATTGTTCCAGCTGTACAAGATTGTACAAGAACTGGTCCGAGGCCCCCAACACCTCTACAACAGAGGACAGCCCAGTCTGTTCTCAATAGTAGAAGATATGCCTATGCCTGGAAAGACTTGAGGCCCCAGGGAGTAGGAAGGTCTAGTGGGAGTCATCTTCTTGGAGACTTGGAGAGGAAAAAAGGGATGAGGGACTGACTGGGAGAGGAGCAGTAACTGGATTGTAAAAAAAAAAAAAAAAAAAAAAAAAAAAAAAAAAAAAAAA
>JADRCD010175530.1:0-10742 GCA_019843815.1 Montemys delectorum | reverse complement strand
AAAAAAAAAAAAAAAAAAAAAAAAAAAAAAAAAAAAAAAAAGAGTTAAAAAGAAAGAAAGAAAAAAAGGGCTTCTCTAAAGACCCAACAGTCTGAAGGCCTTCCAGGAGTTCTACTGTACACAGGGCAACAGATCCTATAGTTTGAAGGTTTCCCAGGAGAACAGCTACACACAGGGCATCAGCTTGACTGTTCTTCTAAAGATCCAACAGTCTGAAGGTCCCCCAGTTAGCTGTATGTAAGGCAACAGATCAGCAGCTTGTCTGCCCCTCAGCAGACACCACAATCTGATGGATTCACAGGAGAACTGCTACAGGCCTCCCAGGAGACCTACAGCAATTCAGGGACATAGGAGGCATGCTCTCGAGACAGAGATACCTAGGCCAGCTAACACCAGAGATAACCAGGTGGTGAGAGGCAAGCACAAGAACATAAGCAACAGAAACCAATATACTTTGACATTATCAGAACCCAGTTCTATAATCACAGCAAGCCCTAAATACACCAACACACCTAAAAACAAGAATGTTGACCTAAAATCTTATCTCATGAAGATTATAGAGGCCTTTAAGGATGATATAAATTACACACTGAAAGAAATACAGAAAAACACAGGAAAACAGGTAGAAGTCCTTAAAGAGGAAATAAATAATTCCCTTAAAGAAATACAGGACAACACAATCAAACCAGTAAAGGAATTGAACAAAGCAGCCCAAGACCTAAAAGTTGTAGTAGAAACAATAAAGAAAAAACAAATGAAGGCAACACTGGAAATGGAAAACCTAGGAGTGAGGTCAGGAGCTAAAAATGCAAGCATCACCAACAGAATAAAAGAGATAGAAGAGAGAATCTCAGGTGTAGAAGATACCTTATAAAATATTGACACAATAGTCAAATACAAAGTGCAAGAAACTCCTACCCGAAAAAAAAATCCAAGAAGTGCAAGATACAATGAAAAGATCAAACTTAAGAATAATAGAAATAGATGAAGAAAATATTCCCAATGTAAAGGGCCAGGAAACATCTTCAACAAAATCATAGAAGAAAACTTTCCCAACCTGAAGAAAGAGATGACCAAAAATGTATAAGAAGATTATAGAACACCAGAAAGATTGGGCCAGAAAAGAAAATCCTCTCATCATATTGTAATCAAAACACTAAATGCACAGAACAAAGAAAGAATGTTAAAATCTGTAAGGGAAAAAGGCCAAGTAACATATTATGGGAGACCTAACAGAATTATACCAGACTCCTCAATAGAGACCCTAAAAGCCAGAAGAGAAAGGACAGAGGTCATGTAAACTCTAAGAGAACATAAATGCCTGCCCAGGCTACTATACCCAGCAAAATTCTCAATCAGCTTAGACAGAGAAACAAAATATTCCAGGACAAAACCAAATTTAAACAATATCTACCTAACAATCCAGGCCTACAGAGGATTCTAGGAGGAAAACTCAAACAGACAGAGGGTACCTACATCAAAGAAAAAAACAAGATATTGATCATCTCACAACAAAGCCAGAAGGAGAAAATTACATTCACACAATGCCACCTACAACAAATATAACAGGAGCTAAAAATAATCTGTTTTTAATATCTCTAAACATTGATGGACCCAATTCTCCTATAAAAAGATGTAAGCTAACAGACTGGATATGCAAACAGGATCCAGCATTTTGCTGCATACAAGATACAAATATCAATAACAGTGACAGATACTATCTCAGAGTAAAAGGCTTGAAAAAGTCTTCCAAGCAAATAGTCCCAAGAAACAAGCTGCAGTTGCCATCCTAATATCCAATAAAATAGACTTTCAACCAAAATTATCAAGTGAGATGGGGAAGAGCATTTCATATTCATCAAAGGAAAAATCCACCAAGAGGAAGTTATCAGTTCTGAAAGTCAATGCCCCAAATGCAAGGGCAACCACATTCATAAAAGAAACTTTACTAAAGCTCATTGAACCACATAATAATAGAGGGAAACTTGAACACCCAAATCTCACTAATGAACAGGTCATTGAAATGGAAACTAAACAAGCACAGTGAAACTAATAGAGTTTATGAACCAAATGGATTTAACAATATGTATAAAAATTTCACCCTCAAACAAAATAATGTGATTTTTTTTCTCAGTAACTCATGATACCTTCCACAAAATTGAACATACAACTGGTCACAAAACAAGCCTCAAATGATTCAAAAAGATTGAAATAATCACATGTACCTTATTAGATCACCATAGATTAAGGCTAGACTTCAACAACATCAAAAACAACAGAAAACCCACACACCTAAAGATACTGAACAATTCTCTTCTTAATGAGAACTTGATCAAGGAAGAAATAAAGAAATTTAAGACTTCCTGGAATTCAATGAAGACACAACATTCCCAAACTTCTAGTACACAATGAAGGCAGTGCTAAGAGGAAAATTGATAGCACTAAGTTTTCTGGTAAAGGAATTGGCAAGATCCTGCTCTAACAACAGCACAGTTGAAAGCCCTAGAACAAAACAAGCAGACACACTCAAGAGGAATAAAAGGCAGGAAATAGTCAAACTCAGGGCCAAAATCAACCAAATTGAAACAAAGAGAATAATACAAAGAATCAACAAAACCAAAAGCTGGTTTTTTGAGAACAATAAACCCTAGCCAAACTACCTTAAGGGCACAAAGACTGTATTCAATTAACAAAATCAGAAATAAAAATGAGGACATAATAACAGAAACTGAAGAAATTAAAAAAAAAACATCAGATCATACTACAAGAGCCTATGTTCAACAAAATTGGAAAACCTACATGAAATGGATTATTTTCTATACAGATAACACATACCAAAGTTTAAACTATCTAAAGAAGCCCTTACTCCCTAACGAAACATAAGGAGTCATTAAAAATCTCCCAAAAAAGCCCAGGGCCAGATGGCTTTAGTGTAGAATTCTACTAGACCTTCAAAGAACAGTTAATACCAACACTCCTCAAACTATTCCATAAAACAGAAACAGAAGAAACACTACCCAGTTAGTTCTATGGAGCCACAGTTATGTTTATACACTTTTACCACACAAAGATCCAAAAAAGAAAGAGAACTTCAGACCAATTTCACTTATGAGTATTGAAGCTAAAATACTCAATAAAATTCTCATCAACTAAGCATAATAAAAACAACATACAGCAATATCAAAGAGCCAATATCAAATTAAATGGAGAGTTATTGGAAGCAATCCCACTAAAATCAGAGACAAGGATGCCCACTCTCCCTGTATCTATTCAATGCAGTACTCAAAGTTCTAGCTAGAGCAATAAGACAACAAAAGGAGATTAAGGTGATCGGAATTGACAATGTACATGTGATCTTTGACAAAGAAATAAAAATACACAATGGAACAAAGAATAGTCAAACTCAATAGTCAATGAGTTTGACTATTTCCTGTCTTCCATTCCTCTTGAGTGTGTCTGTTTGTTTTGTTCTAGGGCTTTCAACTGTGCTGTTGTTAGAGTAGGATCTCACCAATTCCTTTATCAGAAAACTTAGTGCTATCAATTTTCCTCTTAACACTGCCTTCATCAAAATATCATTATTTGCAAATGATATGACGATATACATAAGCAACTCCAAAAGTTCAAGCACAGAACTTCTATACTTGATAAACAACTAAAGCAAGGCAGCTGGATTTACAATTAACTCTAACAAATCAATAACCTTACTCTACTCAAAGGAAAAATAGGCTGAGAAGGAAATTAGAGAAACAAACCCTTCAAAATAGTCATAAATAATAGAAAATACGAAATAAATAATATAAAATATATAAATATAATAAATATAAAAACTCCAACAAAAGAAGTGAAATATCTATATGAAAGAAGATCAAGTCTCAAGGAAGAAATTGAAGAAGATCTCAGAAGATACAGAGATCTCCCATGCTCATGGATTGGTAGAATTAACATAGTAAAAAAAAAATGACCATCCTACCAAAAGCAATCTACACATTAAATGTAATCTCCATCAAAATTTCCACACAATTGATCAAAGACATGGTAAGAACAATTTTCAATTTCACATGGAAAAACAATAAGCCCAGAATAGTGAAAGGAAATCTTTTTTTTTTGTTTTGTTTTGTTTTGTTTTTTAGAGACAGGTTTTCTCTGTGTAATCCCGGCTATCCTGGAACTCATTTTGTAGACCAGGCTGGCCTCGAACTCAGAAATCTGCCTTCCTCTGCCTCCTAAGTGCTTGAATTAAAGGCATGTGCCACCACTGCCTGGCAGTGAAAACAAATCTTAACAATAAAAGAGCTTCTCGGGGAATCACCATCCCTGACCTCAAGCTATACTATAGAGCAATAGTGATAAAAGGCAGCACGGTGTTGGTACAGACAGCTTGATCAATGGAATAGAATTGAAGACACAGAAAATATAACCACATATATACGCACATGTGATCTTTGACAAAGAAATAAAAATACACAATGGAACAAAGAAAACATCTCCAATAAATGGTGCTGGTCTAACTGGCTGTCTGTATGTAGAAAAATGAAAATGGATCCATATTTGTCACCGTGCACAAAGCTAGGGTCCAAGCACAACAAGGACCTCAACATAAAGCCAGATACACTGATTCTAACAGGAGAGAAAGTGGGAAAGCCTCAAACTCATGGGCACAATAGAGATTTCCTAAACAGAACTCTAATGGATCAGGCTCTAAGACCAAGAATTGATAAATGGGACCTCATGAAACTGTAGAACTTCTGTAAGGAGAAGGACATAGACAGTAAAACAAATTGGCAACCTACAGATTGGGAAATAATTTTCACTAATCCCAAATCTGATAGGGGACTAATATTCAAGAATATAACCTCAAAAAAACCCAAACTACTCAATCAAAATTGGGGTATAGAACTAAACAGAATTCTCAACAGAGGAATCTCAATGGCCGAGAAGCACTTAAAGAAATGTTCAAAGACCTTAGTTATCAGGGAAGTGCAAATCAAATAAATCCTGAGAACAATTAGAACAATCAAACTTACAACAATTAGAATGGCTAAGATCAAAACCTCAAGTGACAGCACATTTTGGAGTGGATGTGGAGAAAGTGGAACACATCTCCATTCCTGGTGTGATGGCACACTTATACACCACTCTGGACATCAATCTATAGGTTCCTCAGAAAATTTGAAAATAGATCTACCTGAAGAACCAGCTATACCACTTCTGGGCATATACTGAAAAGATGCCCCACCATGCCACAGAGTTACATACTCCACCATGTTCATAGCAGCCTTATTTGTGATAGCCAGAAGCTAGAAACAACCCTGTTGTCCCACAATGGAAAAATGGATACAGAAAATGTAGTTCATTTACACAATGGAACACTACTCAGCTATTAAGAATGAGGACATCATGAGTTTTACAGGCAAATAGATGAAACTAGAAAATATCATCCTGAGTGAGATAACTGAGTCTAAAAATGACATACATGGCATGTACTTACTAATAGGTGGATATTAGCCAAAAAAAGTAGAGAATACCCAGGATACAATCCACAGAACTTAAGGTTAATAAGCTGAAGGGCCCAAGGGAGGGTGACTCAATCCCACTTGGAGGAAGAAGGAAGCAATCACTCCAGGGGCAGAAGGAGGGAGGGACTTGGATGGGAGAAGGAACAGAGAGGAGGAAGGGGGGAACATGATCAGGTATTGGGGTGGGGTGAAACAGGAGTGAAGCCCTGAGAGCCAGTAGAATGAATGGAAACAGGTAATCTCGGGAGTTAGGAGGTAGGGGGACCCTTTAGAAGGTACTAGAGACCTGGCAGGTGAGACATGCTCAAGACTCAGTGATGGACTATAGATGAAATGCCCACAGTGGGGAGAAGGAATTTGAAAGACTGGGCATCAAGTGGTTGGATGGGGTCGCCATCCCACAGTCAAAACCTCTTGGTACAGAATTGTTCCTGTCTAAAAGAACTGTGGGAACAAAAATGGAGGAAAGACTGAGGGAAAGAATGCCTAGTGACCAATCCAAATTGGCATACAGCTCAAGGGGAGGTTCCAAGGTTGACACTATTTCTGATGCTGTAGTGTGCTTACAGGTAGGAGCCTAGCATGGCTGCCCTCAGAGAGGTCCATCAAGCAGCTGAAAGGGTCACATGCAGATACTTACACTCAACCACTGCTCTGAAGTCAGATCCCTGTGGTTGAGTTATGGAAAATGTGGAAGTAGCTGAAGAGGAGGATGATCCCATATGAAGACCAGCAGTCTCAACTAACCAAGACCTGGAGATCTCTCAGACGGTAAGCCACCAACCAGGCAACACAATCTAGCTCATATGAGGCATCCAACACATATACAACAGAGAAGTGTCTGGTCTAGCCTCAGTAAGAGAAGGTACACCTAACCCTAGAGAGATTTGTAGCCCCAGCGAGTGGGGAGGTCTGATAGGGTTGAGTTGGGTTCATTGGGAACATCATTGTTCCCCATTGAGACAGGGGTAGAAGAATGGGATGAGGAACTGTGAGAGGGCTTACCAGGAGGGGGATAAGGACTGTACTCTAAAAAAAATTAAAGAATAACAATAAAATAAAATAAAATATTATCTCATTTTTTATAAAGTTTATTTACAAAAATTTAGAAAGAAAGAGAGAGAGTGAGAGAAAGGATGAAAGGAAGGCATGAAGGAAGGAAGGAGAAAAGGAATAAACAAGGAAGAAGGAAAGCTGGTTGGTGAGAGCATGATTATATATGATACGCAGGGGAAACCTGAGTGTTTACTAGCTTTGGGAAAGAATGTCCTTAAAAATAAATCACTTCTCAGAGCCCAAATGACAAGTTTACCAGTCAACAACTCCCTGCTTTATATTTTTGTCATAGTTTGGAATTAACTTTTTACTATAATACCATACAGAAGAGATCAGAAACAAAACAGTTTTTTATTCTTTCCTTTACATTTTTATTTTTTGGTTTAATTGAAAATAGATTTTTTTCCACATGATGTATCCTAATTAGAGTTTCCCCTACCTCTTTCCTTCTCTGACTCCTCTCCACTCAACTCTATCCAGAGCCATCACCTTTATGTCTCTTATCAGAAAACCAATATGCTTCTAAGGGATAATAATAATATAGCAAAATGTTATATAAATAATACAGTAAAATCTAACACATTGGAATTAACAAATACAGAAGGAAAAGAATTCAAGAGAAAGCACAAGAAACAGAGACCAACTCATTTGCACACTCAGAAATCTTATCAAAACACTAAACTAGAAGGCAAAATGTATAGGCAAGAGATGTATAGGGTGAAAAGTTTGAAGAAAAAACATAAAATAAAAATAATAAGTTTTAATGAAAAAAAGGAAAGAAACATTCTTGACAAAACATTTTGAGAAAATTCCCAAGATGTCATTGCGGCTGCTTTTGCTGTCCATCTATTTTGTCGACCATACTAGACATACAACCTATTCTTAACAGTAATTGATTTCCTCAGTAAGACTCCCTTGAAGGATAGTAACTTTTTTTCTTTCTTTCTTTCTTTCTTTCTTTCTTTCTTTCTTTCTTTCTTTCTTTGTTTCTTTGTTTTTTTGTGTATTCCTGGCTGTCCTGGAACTCACTCTGTAGACCAGGCTGGCTTCGAACTCAGAAATCTGCTGGATTAAATCTGCTAGGATTAAAAGATGTGAGCCACCACTTCCTGGCAAAGTAACTTTTTCTTTGCATGTGGTTATCAATTGGAGATTGATTGTAGATTAGAGATGAGGGCATTTGTCCACTTTCTCAGCTTTAGGATCCCAGCTGATACAGACTCATTGCAGGCCCTGTAAATGCTGCTTTCGTCTTTGTCTTTGAAGTCCATATGTGTATCAATCATATTGACTTAAATGACCGTTTCCCACCCCCCCCCAACTCACCCTACCGCTTTAGTGTCCTCCTCTACCTCATCTGGCCCTTTCCAACTATTCTTGGGAAGGTTTTCCTGAAGTCTGAGAGTAAAAAGACATCCTCTTTAGGGCATAAGGTTTTCCTATGAGTCTCTGTATTTGTTCATATCTGCTGCAGGGAAAGTTCTCTGATAATGTCAAAGTAAGGCACTATATGAACGTAGCAGAATATTTTTAGTAGTTGGTTTATTGCTAGGTTGATTTTTTGTTGTTTTTGTTGTTATTTGCTTGTAATAGATGAGTAGAATTTGGTTTTACCCTGTGTTCTGAGATTATCTGGTGTAGATTCACGGTTGCCCAAGCAGTACCAAGTGTGGAGTCTAGCTTGTATAGTGGGCTTTATATCAAAAACAGATATTGGTTGGTTACCCTATCAATTGCCACAGATATGCTTGTAAGTAGGATACTATGGAAGATCAAAGGTTTCTGGCTGTTTTCTGAGTTATGTCTATGTTTTATGGTAGCACGCTGAGTAGCATTCTGTACCAAAAAAAAAGCGATCAAGTAGGGAGTCTTTCTGTTCAGTGAGTCATGTAGGTATGGTCCTCAGCAATGACATCTTGCATTAGGTTGTGGAGAAAAATCTCTATTCTTGGCAACAGTCTACCTTGCTTGAGGCTTTACCATGGGTCACTATGGCCCACAACTCAAGTGGATGTAACCCAATCCTTGTATTAGAAGCTCTATTTGGTATCAGCAGATGTCCAGTTGGGTTCTGTCTCCTCCATTATTTGGTCATTTTATTTCAGTCACCTTTATATATGTATATATTTTAGAAACCTTCTACTGTGTTCAGTTTCCATACTACTTAAGTACTCAAATACTACTTATTTTTAGCTGGCTCTCCATTATTACTTCCCTCATTCCACTTGATACTTCATTTAAGACCTATCAATAAAAAATTATCTATTCTATTTTCTTTTCTTGATGAGATCCATTTGTTACTCAACCTAGTCCTTCACTCCATATGTAACCTTCATGGCTCTAAGGATTATAGCTTGCTTATCATTGACTTTATAGGTAGTAAGCAAATGCATTCCATGGCTATCTCTCTGGATCCACGTTATCTCACTCAGGATAAATTTTTTGTAAATCCATTTACTTGTGAACTTTATTATTTCATGAACAACAACTGAGTAATACTCCATTGTATAAATATACCACATTTTACTTATTTGTTCTTCTATTGGGGGACATTTAAGTTGCTTCCCATTTCTGGTTATTATGAGTACAGAAACAATGTACTCACTTGAGCAAGTGTCTGGATGGTAAGATGAAGTGACCTTTGGGTATGGTTTGTGGTGGTTTCTATATACTCAGCCCAGGGAGTGGCACTATTAGAAGGTGTGGTCCTGTAGGAGTAATTTTGTAACTATGGGCATGGTCTTTAAGAACCTAGTCCTAGCTGCCTAGAAGCCACTATTCTTCTAGCAGCCTTCAGATAAAGATGTAGAACTCTCAGCTCCTTCTGCAGCATGCCAGCCTGGATGCTGCCATATTTCGGCTTAGAAGATAGTGGACTGAATATCTAAAACTCAGCCCCAATGCTGTCATTTATAAGATTTGCCTTGGTCTTTATAAGGTTGTCATGGTGTCTGTTCACAGCAGTAAAACCCTAACTAAGACAATGCCCAAGGTTGTACAGCTGGATCTTGAGGTAGATTGATTCCTATAGTCACTGTACAGATGTGTACTCCCACTAGCAATAGATGGATGATACTTTAGTCCACATCTTTGCCAACATGAGCTCTTTTTTTAATTGATCTTAGTCATTCTGAAGTATATTACATGAAATATCAAAGTAACTTTGATTTGCAATTTTTCCAATGACTGAGAATATTGAATATTTCTCAGTGCTTCTCAGCCATTTGAGTATCTTATTTAGAAAAAAATTATCTTATTATATCTTTACTCCATTTTTAGTTGATTGATTTTTGAGTCCCATTTTTTTCAGTTCAGTATATATTTTAGAAATTAACCTTTTTTTCAGATGTTAAAATCTTTTAAGAAGCATCTACTGTATTAGGTTTCCATACTACTCCTCAAATGCTTTTTACTTTTAGTTAACTCTCCCTCTTTCATCTCCCTCTTCCCCCTCTCCACTCAATCCTTCCATTTAAGTCCCATCAACCCATAATTATCTATTCTACTTTCCTTTTCTGATGAGAACCATTTTTCACTCCAGCCTACAGGTAAAAATCAGTTATTAAAAACCTCTTCCCATTCTGTATGTTACATATTTTCCTAAATGATAGTGTCATTTCCATGAATTAACTTTTCAATTTCATGAGGTCCAATTTATTAATTCTTGGTCTTAGAGCCTGTGCTAATGGTATTCATTTTATAAAGTCTTCTCCTGTGCTTGTAAGTCAAAGATATATCCTGCTTTCTCTTCTTTCATGTATAGTATAACTGGTTTTATATTGAGGTCTTTGATCCATTTACACTTGAGTTTGTAAAGGGTGATGAGTAGATACCAATTTGGATTCTTCTACATGCAGTTGTCTAGTTTGACCAGCTTCATTGATTAAAGACTCTATTCTTTTTTCCAGTGTATATTTCTGGCTTCTTTACCAAAAATTAGATATTCTCAGGTTTCTGTCTAGTTTCTTAATTCTATTCCATATATTCATGTGTCTGTCTTTGTAGCAATAACATGTTGTCTTTATTACTTATTTATGGTATACGATTTGATGTCAGGGATGATTGTGGGGCAGTTCTGACAGCCAGAGTCCAGTAGAGCAGAATCACTTAGAACCCCGGTGACCCACTGAGCATTTGCTCAAAGGGACGGCAGGCGTTCAGTGAATT
>JADRCD010175529.1:0-16391 GCA_019843815.1 Montemys delectorum | reverse complement strand
AGAGAGAGAGAGAGAGAGAGAGAGAGAGAGAGAGAGAGAGAGAGAGAGAGAAACACTGGCTAATAATAATTTTCCCTGCAAGAGTCATAGACTAACAAAAACACCAGTACCACGCATGAGTTACCTCCTTTCAAGTTGCTAGACTCTAAAAACTTAGAGATAACAGGCACCCAAAAGACTCTCAAAATAATACAAGCTATTGATTGCCCTTGATTGTCTCTCAGTGGTCAAAGTTGAGTTCCTAGAGTTGAAGAGACCATGCACTTCAGAGACAGGACCGGAAGGATGCATCCTGTCCTACCCAAAAGCCTCCTTACCAAGGACCAGGTTTCATAGGACTGGAATGTGCTATGTAAGTTGCCAACAAGGAAATCAATCAATAGCCTGACCCATATGTTATGCCTACGGACTACAACAGTGTTCAGCATGGGAAGATGTCTCTAAAGGTGAAATAGTGGCCTTTGTGTCTTGGTTGTAACCAACAGCTCTCTAATTGGACTTAACGCCCACTTGACAGGGGGAAATCGAGTCTGGTCCTGTATTTCGCCAACCACTCATGGCTCGTGAAGTCTTGGATCTTAAAAGAGAACACACTACTGCCACGTTTCTCAGCTAATACAATTCCTAACTGCATTGTAAATGCTTAGCTTTATACCCACAGACGAGTACAGCTCTCACTCATTATAGATGCCTCTTTTGTAGCAGAGCAGTATCATTACAAAAAGCCACAACTGTTCAAACTGAAGGCATCAAATGTGTCCTCCCACAAATCATCCATTTACAATACAATCCTCATGCTTAAGGCCCAAGAAACGTCACAGAAGTAGCAAAATAAATAAATAAATAAATAAACCAGGAAGTCTGCTGTAAGACTGTGTCTTCTAGATATGAAAGGGGAGATACACCTATGAGATTTCAAAATATAGCACCCTAAGGCAGACATGAATAGCAACAAGACCAGCTGACACACCACATGGATGGGATAAATCTCAGAGACCCAAGCCTAGATTAGAGCTACAGGCAATTCATGGTAAGTGGCCAGCCCTAGAAACATGAGTACATGAAAGAGGAAAGCATGAGACTGTGGCTAGGGTAGGTATCCACTTCATTTCATGAGACTTCAGCTGGCCCAGTCTCACAAGGAATCAAGACATCCAGTAGTCAGCATTAGTAGTATTTATGGGATAGAATTTTGGCATGGCTCTATTCACATATTTATTAACAATATCAATAAAGAAAAAGAGGTTGTGAACTTGAGGTAGCAGGAGAACAAAAGAGAAGTTGGAGGGAGGAGAGAGAAGGAGAATAGTGTCATTATTTTAATTAAAGTAAAATAAAATTTTAAGAACTGTGCTTGCTTCAAATGAAGGGTCAGTCTTAAATACAAATTGTTTGTTAGTATAGTCTGTTCCAATATTCTGTGCTTTTAACTATGGATATGAAAACGAGCAGATATTTTTTATGAGTATCTGTCAGTACTATCCAAGCCTCATGTGTTTGTGAATCTTCCAGGGATCATATTAAAAGGAAGAATTTAATTTTGGGTGTAGCAGGGTCTTCATTGTGAACTTATAACAAGCTCCCAGATGACAGGGATAAGTAAAAAGCTTAAGATCATTTGATTTAAAAAATATTGTGCCTACGACTTCCCATGAACATGTATTAATATTGCAAAGCAATAAATATTTGAACTTCAGACGGAGACTGGTGTGGGGCAAATATATCATCAACTAGTGTTAAATGTTTATTTTCATTCCTTTAGGCTGTCTTAGATGTCCCAAGAACCGGGAAGAGTCAATCCATGTTCATTTACTATGAAGCCTGATGCAAAATAAAAGCCAAGAGGTGATGGCGTGAGTACATATTCTTTTAATCTCAGAAGATTTCAACTTCCAATCTTGCAAGAAATCGAGGAGCCTAGTAGCCGACGTTAGCAGAATTTATGGGGTAGAATTCTGGGTCATGTTGTGAATCCCTGAGTTTGATACTTGAACTTACATGTGTCAGAGCTGTGGTGCAGCAAGGTCACCTCTGCAGCTGCTGTCCGTCCATCCTGGCCTGCTTTTGTTTTCAGCAAGTGTGAGCACAACCCAATACCCTGGAAATGAGGACATAAGAAAAACATTACACTTGTTATTCAGAGCAGCAGCTCCAAGTCCAGACAGCTTCAAAGTAAATCTGCACAAGGACTTGCTGTGACTTTGTGACCAATGTCTTAATGTTCTCATACCATTAGTAAGCTCTGGCACTTTATCAAACCTATGATATTGACTAACTACCAGTAATTGCTGATTTATGGCCAAACTTTCCTCAGCCTTGTTTTTTTCAGGAATCTAATATACCTTTCTCCTTTGGAAACACATTGAATCAGTCAAGTCACGTTCTCTGCGAACTTTGTTGTGTACATATATAAACAGAGGACAGTTTGATCTCTTTCTTGGTGCTATTGATACAGTCCCATGATATCTCACTTAAAGTTGACCACTTTTCTATGTATTCAAGGAAGGCAGGTAGCCAGAATATAGAATTTAGGGGATACACTCCATTTTACTATATTTTTAAAAACCTTTTTGTCCAATTTGGGAAAGGCATTTTATATGTAGAAGAATTTCTGAGGTCCTTCTTGTTAGCATCAGGGCATCCAAAGCCTGTGGTGACACATGGGCGGGTCTCACAGACCTGTTACCATAGGTAACAAGCGCCATATTCCCAGAATCCATTGGGCTCACCTCCCACCTTTACCTGCAGCCACTATGTCAAAACCTATATATATATATATATATATATATGTATACATATACACACACACACACACACACACACACACACACACACACACACACACAAACATGGGGAACATTCCTCCATCTCTCTCTCTCTCTCCCTCCTCTCTTTCTGCTACTGCCCTCTCTCACCCTCTCAGTTAAACCTCTTACAGGTGGAACTGTTTGGGCCTAGTGTGTGGTATGTTCTGACTCGACCCGCTGTTCTAATACATCACTTCTAGTCCACGATGGAAAATGGTTTTCACTTCCAGTGCCATAGGGCAGAGAAAAATGGATAGATATGGCTGTTGTTCTTCAATACAAAGCTAGCACCAACCCTAACTTCTAGATAATAATTATCTTTCCTTTTCATTGTCTATCACCCTCGACCTAGATGCATGTACCAGCCACACACCAAAATTAGGCTCATGACAAGGACCTAGAAAAACTCCATCGCTGTTACTTACCTTCAATTTCCTCTACCCGAGTATAGGCTTCCCAGAATCACCTCAGTGGCAACCTTTGTACTTTAAGATGTCTAGAGAGGTGGCTGGAGAGATGTCTCAGTCGTTAAGAGCACTGACTGCTCTTCTGAAGGTCCTGAGTTCAAATCCCAGCAACCACATGATGGCTCACAACCATCCGTAATACGATCCGACGCCCTCTTCTGGTGCGTCTGAAGACAACCACAATGTACTTACATATAACAATAAATAAATCTTTTGTATTTAAAAAAAAAAAAGTCTAGAGAGGTCCCTGAATACAGTGTGCCAGATTTAAAATCATGAGTGGCCAAGTGACAAAAGTCCTTAACCCATAAGTGTTTATGGTCAAAGCGTCACTCACAGTCATTATATGTACTGCCTGTCAGGTTTCCATCTCTATTCTTTTCTGAAGTAGGGTGACCCCATTCCCGTAGCACGCCTTATGCTTTGCTTGCTGCTGTTTCTCACTTACTGCTATGTATGGGGAGTGGACTCCTGGTACCAATTTGTCTTAGTTAGGGTTCTCTAGAGTCACAGAACTTAGTCTCTATGTAGTAAAGGGATTTATTGATGACTTACCGTTTGTAGTCCAACTCCCAACAATTAACTTTCAACAACAGTCACGGCAGCAGCTGTGAATGGAAGTCCAAGGATCCAGCAATTGCTCAGTCCCACAAGGCAAGCAGGCGAAGCAGAGAGAGCCTTCCTTTTTTCAATGTCCTTATATAGGTCTCTAGCAAAAAGTGTGGCCCAGGTTAAAGGTGTGTGCCACCACACCTTTAACCCCAGATGACCTTAAACTCATAGAGCTTTTTATGTTAATCCTGTGGGATTCGTAGTCACTATTCCTCAAGGTCTCCATGCCAAGATTCAGGTCAGAAACTTGTATTTCTCAGCCTCCAGATTAGGGCCACAGGTGAGCCTTCTAATTTTGGATTGTAATTCATTTCAGACGTAGTCAAGTTAACAACCAAAAATAGCCACTACAGGGAGAAAAGCAAAGGCTGATGACCATGTGGTTGAGACCCCGCCATAACCTGGAAGAATCTGGATACACAAATATTTGTTACCTTGCATGTTTCTGGGTCCGGGGGTATGGTGATTACAGCAGGACGTCTGCAGCTGGCTTAGATCTTTCTCTGGCATAATGATCTTGGCTGAGTTATGTCTCTTTTTTGATACTTTGTCAAGTGTAGATAATGACATCTGCTTTTAAATGTGGCTAATCAAAGAAAATATGTAAGAGGCCTGGGCTCTTCCCACAGGAAGGTTCTAGTTCATGTAAGAATGAGCAATTATTTAGATACACTCTTTCCAGAGTATGTTTTATGGGATTGAACTTTTCACCCTTAAATGACAATAAGCAACGATGTGGTTATTGATGCGCTGATTCTTAGTATGAAGACCTAGAATAATTTTCTTGATATTCTTGATATTGAACTCATAGCTCAGGACTTGTTTCTTCAAACACCAAAAAAAAAAAAAAAAAAAAAAAAAAAATGCAGCTTTTTTGAGACATTGCATCCAATATGTCAATTATTCATTTTTAAGAATTAGTATGATATTAGCCCAGACTCCTTTGAAAATAGATGATTAGGTTACTTGGAGTGCTGTGGCTGGAGAATCTTACGTAAAGAAAGATTGATAGTAATATCGTTGAATGAAAGGTTTATATCATATTATTAGTAAGAAGTAATTCCTTTATTGATATGTGTGATAAAAAATTACTATATGTATTTTCTTTCATTCCCAAAGTCAAAACTCTTCAATATATCTAGCAAATACTTTGGGATAGCAAAAATACTAAAAAATCAAATTTAGGGTCAGTAATAAATATTAAAATTTCTTTTTCTTTCTTTTCTGTCACTTACTTACGATGTTAAAGTGTTCACACTCAGCTTTTACAAGAATTTGTTGATTCTTAAACTGAACTAATGTGAGCGTTTAGCAATTACCAAGATTAAACACTAAGTAAATGTCAAAATTTTCCCCACTAAATTTCTTTGGAAGCAGACTAGACACATGAATTTACACACAAATGAAGGCCAAAAGATGAGAAGTATAGTTTCTAGGAATGTTATGGGAAATGGCATATCAACTTACACCATACCTAAATGCATGCATATACATAGACGCATACTGGTATTCAGAAAAGAAATTTGTAAATCATATTCCATATGACATGGTCAATAAAACAAAACATTACACCTTCTAGTTCGCCATTCCTTTTCATTAGAAATTTAACTCAACAAATGTGTGCTGAGGATCTGTGAAAGACATCAAGATAAATTCTGTAAAGAAGTAAATATGAGCAGGGAGCTTGGATTCAGATAAGAGCATCATACATGTGTGCAAATACTCACAAGAAAAAGGTCTAAAAACATGAACAAGCTCCCTGGAATGAAAACACTGAATAAGATGTCAGCAGGCCTGGTGACTTAAAGGTCCAGTCTAAATGAGACTCCAACCAAGTAGTGTGGGGATTCAAGGCAAAGGCACTGACCTAAACATACAAAGCAGTGAAGGGGCAGGAAGTGGTCTGTCCCTGGGAAAGAGAAAGGGACATTTAGAACAAATAGTATTGGCCCTTCCACAACTCACAAAGCAGTGGCCATTTTGTCTCCCTTTCCTCAATGCTGTGTAAACATTGTTCTTGAGCAGGCTGCTGTGGTAAATATTCTAAAACAGAGAGTGAGTCTCTCTCTTTTTTTTTTTTTTAAGAAAAAAGTTTTGTGCGTGTGTGTGGAGGGGTTCTTGTAATATTTTAATTAGATTTTCAAATTTGACAACTTTCCATTTATTGACTTCCTAGATGTCAATAAATAATTAACATTAAAACTTATTTATAATTTTTATTGAAAATACACAATGTATATATTATGTAAACATACAAAAATATATAAACACACACATATATATATACATAAATATGCAGTTTCCCTTCCCACTTCTTTCCCCTGTTCCTCTCCACATCCCCTCCCCTCTGGAATCATTTTCTTTCTGTCTCTCTTTAGAAAAGAACAGTCTTCTAAGAATTAGTAACCAAACATGACAAAACAAAATATAACAAAATAAAACAAAAACTATTATGTCAAGTTAAACACAGCAACACAATAGGGAGAAAAAATCCCAGGAACAGGCACAAGAGTAAGAGACCTACTTGTTCTCTCTTTTTTTTTCCTTAGATATTTTCTTTATTTACATTTCAAATGTTATCCCCTTTCCTCATTTCCCCTCCAAAGACCTCCCTATCCTATCCCCTCTCCCCCTGCTCACTAACCTACCCACTCCTGCTCCCTGGGGTTCCCCTACACTGGGGCATTGAGCCTTCACAAGACCAAGGACCTCTCCTCTTATTGATGTCCCACAAGGCCATCCTACTTGTTCTCATAGTCATGAATCCCACAAAAATATTAAGCTAACAACTATACTATATGTGCAGAAGTCCTGACGTACACCCAAGAAGGCCCTGTGCTTGCTGCTTTAGTCTCTGTGCAATCATATGTGCTTGCTTAGTTGATTCAGAGGGCCTTTTTCTCCTGATTTCCTCATCCTCCTATTACAATCTTTCTGCCTCCTCTTCCATGGAATTCCCTGAGCTCAGAGAAAAGAGATTTGATGGAGACTTCCATTTTAGACTCCCTCTACACATAATGATAGCTTGGCCATCATTTACTTAATGGTTAATATATACTTACAAGTGTGTACAGACCATATTTGTCTTTCTGGGCCTAGATTATCTCACTCAGGATGATTTCTTCTAGTTGTATCTATTTGCCTACAAATTTAGTGATGTCATTTTTTTAAACAGCTGAGTAATACACCATTATGTAAATGCACCAAATTTTCTTTGTCCATTCTATTGTTGAGGGACATCTAGGTTGTTTCCAGTTTCTATTTATCATGAGTAATGTTGCAATGAACATGTTTGAGCAAATGTCCTTGTGGTATGATGGAGTGGCCTTTAGATAGACGCCCAATAATGGGTTAGCTGGATCTTGAGATAGATTGATTCCTAACTTTCTGAGGTATCAACGTTTTGATTTACATAATGATTGTACAATTTTGCACTCCCACCAACAAAGGAGGAGTGTCCCCCTAGCTACACATCCTTGTGAGCATGAAATGTCACTTGTGTTACTGACTTTAGTCATTCTGACAGATGTAAGATGGAATCTCAAAGTAGTTTTTATTTGCATTTCCCTGGTGGCTAAAGGTACTTAACATTCCTTCAAGTATATCTGTCATTTGAGGTTCTTCTACTACAAATTCTATGTTTAGATCTGTTCTCCATTTTTAAATGGGATTTTTTTTTTTTTTTAGTTTGAATTCTTTATACATTTTGAGTATCAGTCTTCTATTGAATTTGGAGTTGGTACAAATTTTTCCCATTCTGTCAGTTGCTGCTTTGTCCTATTAGTGATATTCTTTGCTTTCTCTGCTTTTCAGTTTCAACTTATTAGCTATTGATCTTAGGGTCGTCACTATTGGTGTTCTGTTCAGAAAGTTGTCTCCTATGCCAATGAGTTCAAGGCTGTTCCCAACTTTCTCCTCTATCAGTTTCAGTGTGTCTAGTTTTATGTTGAGGTCTTTGATCTACGTGGACATGAGTTTTGTTTAGAGTGGTAACTATAAGTCTAACTGTATTCTTCTGCCTGCTGACATCCAGTTTGAGAAGTACCATTTGTTGAAAACGCTGTCTTTTTTTCCAATGTATATTTCTAGCTTATTTTTTTAAAAAATCAGGTTTCTATCTGGGTCTTCGGTTCAATCCCATAGATCAACATGTGGGCTTTTATGCCAATACCATGTGTTTTTCATTACTATACATCAGTACGACAACTTGAAATGAGGAATGGTGATGCCTCCAGCAGTTCTTTTATTGTGCGCAATTGTTTTAGCCTTTTGATTTTCTGTATGAAGTTGAGATTTGTTATCTCATGATCTGTAAATAACTATATTGGAATTTTACTGGAGATTGCCTTGAATTTGTCAGTAGCTTACTTTTCATAGGATGGGCATTTTTACTATGTTAATCCTACCAATCCATAAGTATGAGAGATCTTTCTTGTATCTAGTCTCTGTTTATCAGCTGAAGGAGCTCTCTGGTGGAATTTTTAGTTTTGCATGTACATATTATCATACCATCTGCAAATAAATATATTTTATCTCCTTCCTTTCTAATTTGCATCCCCTTGATCTTCTTCCATTGTCTTACTTCTCTAGCTAAGATTTCAATGACTATATTGAATAGATATGGAGAGAATTATTTTGTATTTCTCTCCATTTAATTTCATGTTAGCTACAGGCTTGCTATATATTGCCTTCACTATGTTTATGAATGTTACTTGTATCCCAAATAGCTCCAAGACTTTTCTCATGATGGGGTGTTGAATTTTAACAAAGAATTTTTTCTACATCTATTAAGATGATTGTGCCTTGTTTTGTTCTTCAGTTTGCTTAGATGGTGAATCACATTTACTGACTTTCCTCGTTTGAATTATCCTTGCATCTCAGGGATGAAGCCTACTGGATCTTGGTGAATGATCTTTTTGCTGTGTTCTTGGGATTTGGTTTGTTTAAATATTTTATTGAAATTTTTGTATTTATGTTCAAAAGGGAAATTGATGTTTAAATCTTTATTTATTAAACCATTCTGTGGTTTGAGTATCAGGGTAACTGTGGCTTTATAAAATGAATTGGGCAATCTTCCTTCTGTATTTATTTTGTGAAATAATTTGAGGAGTATTGGTGTTAACTCTTCTTTGAAAGTCTGGTATTTGAATATCCTGTGATAAACTAGTGTAGCACTGCCTTTTTTTGTTATTATTGTTGGTGGGAGACTTTTAATGACTTCTATTTCCTTAGGGGTTATAGGTCTATTTTAAATTGTTTGTCTGTTCTTGATTTAACTTGGGTAAGTGATAGAAAATTATCTATTTCATTTAGATTTTCCAATTTTGTAGAGTATAGGGTTTTAAAGTATGTTCTTATGGTACTCTGGATTTTTTCCACACTTGTTGTTATGTCCTTCTTTTTGTTTCTGGTTTTGTAAATTTAGATATTCACTCTAACTTTTATTTAGTTTAGATAAGGGTTTTTCTATCTTGTTGATTTTCTGAAAGAAGAAACTCATTTTGTATTCTTCCTTTTCATTCTATTTTGTTCATTTCAGCCGTGAATTTGATTATTTCTTGCCATTTACTCCTTTTAGGTATGAATACTTATGTTGTTGTTGTTCCAGAGCTTTCAGCTGCTAAGCTGCTAGTATGAGTTCTCTCTTCTTTCCTTTTTCTTCTTCCTCCTCCTCCTCCTCCTCCTCCTCCTCCTCCTCCTCTTCTTCTTCTTGCCCCTCTTCTTCTTCATGTAGTCTTGTAGTGCTATGAACTTCCCTCTTGGCAACATTTGCATGGCATCCCATAAATTTGAATAAGTTGTATATTCCTTTTATTGAATTCTAGAAAGTATTTATCATTCTATTAGTTTGTATGTTTTTATCAGAGAGCTGAGAGCCTTGATATTGAGAGATATCAATGACTGACAACTGTCCATTCCTAGTATTTTGTTGGTGGTAGTAGTGTTGGTGGTGTCTGTGTTTCTGCACATGTGTTTCCCTTCATTTGATTTTGTTTGTATAAGATTATTTCCTATGTTTTCAATTGTGTAATTAATCTTCTTATATTTGAGTTTTCCTTCTAGTATGTTTATAAGGGATAATTTTATGCATGGTATTCTTTTTGAAATTTGAGTTTATCATGGAATATTCTGTGTTCTCCTCTATAGTGATTGAGAGTTTTGATGGATATAGTACTCTGTACTGGTGTCTGTGGTCTCTTTGAGTCTGTAGTGCATCTGTCCGGGCCCTTCTGGCATTTCCATGAAGAAGTCAGGTGTAGTTCTAATAGGTCTGTCTTTTTATGTTCCTTGTCTTTTTCCCTTGCAGCTTTTACTACTATTTCCTTGTTCTCTATGTTTATTGTGATGAGGGGACTTTTTTTTCTTATCCAATCTATTTGGACATCTTTTATAGACATCTCCATCTTTAGGTCAGGAGATTTTATTCTATGATTTTCTTAAAACCTTTTTCTGTACCTTTAAGATTGTTATATAATGATAATGATGATGATATATATTGTTCTTAGGTTCGAACTTTTCACATTGTCTCAGATTTTTCTGGATGTGTTATGTCAGGAGTATATATATATATATATATATATATATATATATACCATTTTCTTTAACCAATATATCCACTTCTTCTATCATATCTTCAATGTCTGAGATTCTCTCTTCCATCTCTTGTTTTCTGTTGGTGAATCTTATCTCTGTAGTTCCTGTTCAAATTCTTAAATTTTTTATTTCCAGAATTTTTTTCATTTGGTTTCCTTTATTGATTCCTTTTTGAACTTCAGTTCTTGAACAGTTTTATTTATTTCCTTATACTCTTCTTTTATGTTTTCCTAGCTTCTCTAAGGGATTTATTAATTTCCTCTTTATGGACCTTTATCATATTTATAAAGGTAGTTTTAAGGTATTATCTTGTGCTTCAGCTATGTGGGAATATTCAGGATCTGCCGTGATTGGATAGCTAAACTCTAGTGAACACATATTATCCTGGCTATTGTTGATTGTGTTTTTATGTTGGCTTCTTGGCACTTGAGTTTGGGACGATTAAAGGTTTAGGTGGTGGTTTCTGGATTTGTCTTTGTTGGATGGGTATTTTGTTCCTTGGTTTCTGTTTCCTTCTTAGAGTTTTAGAGAGGGTGATGGTTGTGAGTCGCCTATTTTCTTGGCCTGTTCAGCTGTTGTGTTCAGAGAATGCCTACAGATGTTGGAGGCTGGATAATTGGAATGAGTTGGGGGAAGGAAGATGGTAGGAGAATTTCTTTTGAATCTATCAGGGAAGGAGTCTAAGATGGTAGGAGACCTCTGTGATAAGTTTCTTGCTACAATAGTGGGTATGAGACTGAGGAGATTGGGTCTCAGGGGACTGTGGAATTGGGTCTTGGGGAAGAAAGAGACAGAAGAAGTTCTGTCTTAAGAAATCATTTTGCAATCATTTATTTGTTACTGTGTGTGTTTGTGTGTGTGTGTGTGTGTGTGTGTGCACACGCTCGAGTGTGCACATACATGCCTAAGTGCAGGTATGATTGCTAAATGGAAAATTTGAGAATTGACTGCTTCTTTCTACTATGTGTGTCCCAGGAATAGAACTTGGATCTGGATTCAGACCCAGTGGCAAACACCTGTCCCCCACTGATCCATGTCTTAGTCCCCAACGTGATTTTTCTAGAGAGCACTTACAGAATAAGGTTACTACTTCAAATGTCTCAAGACAACTGAGGCTTGTAGTCAATAACATTACAAGTCTCCACCAGGGAATATAGTGGTGCCCAAGGGAAGCACCTAACAAGCCTATGACGCAAAGACAATGAGCAGGCACAAGAGGAAATCGAGGGGAGAGCCTGTCAGTGGAAACCTGCAGGTACCAGGTATCAAACTTCAGTGTTAAAGTCTGCTTAAAATAATCCAAACAACAGAGCTGCTTCCTGGTCATACCTGTAGTTCAAATTTCTGATCAAATAGCTGTTTATATGCATCATTGCCCAAAGGATATATTCTTATTGTGACTGTAACAAACCACTCAAAACTAGGAGAGTTTACTATGCTTAGAAACTGTGGGGGTGGGGGTGGGGGTGGGGGTGGGGTGGGGGCTTGAGATATATAACAAGATAAAGTGGTTTACCACATGTCTTACAGTTCAACCCTTGCTAATAACTGGAAACCCGAGTTGCTCTTACTTCTGCTTGTGTGGACCACTTCCAAAAATTCTAGTTTGGCTTCACTGCAATAAACTGGCAGAGTTCAAAGGCCAAAGGACAAGTAAAATGTGGCCTCTTTTAACTGTGGCTTACCTTGGGAAACCATATAGCACTAGTATTTTTGTCATATTCATTGTCTGGAAGTGTTTACAGGTTCCTGTTACCTCCCCTCTTCAGCTCAGCCATAGGACCTCTGGCAGTCTCCTCTTGGAGGCTACCACCTGGGGAGCTAAGACAAAAGCTCTCTGCAGACTGTCAGTTCATCTTTGTAGAAACTGCCGGGAAGTTCACTTGACAACTGCCTGAAGATTTTCTGAGCTCCTGGGGACTTTGGCACCTGACCTCTTCTTCTGCAGAGTTATGTTATGCAAATATCATGTAACCTAGAGATTTGGTTTCACTTTGGTGTGACTATAAAAATCCTGGATTTTCTAAGTAAAGTTGAAGCCTTGATTGGAACTCATTTTGGCTTCGTGATTTTTCTTGCATTTCTAACCCTCTATTTCAGGTCCTTTGTTCCCTCCCCTGCAGGCAGTTTCAGGTTCCAGATTCATGGTGAGTGAGAATAGACTTCACCAAGAATGGTAAAATTGGGGATTGTCAAAATGGCTCTGTAGGTAAAGGTTTGTAGGTAAAAGCCTGGTGACCAGAGTACACACACACACACACACACACACACACACTGTTTCTCACTTTCTCTCACACACATACACACAAATATAATGTAGCAAACATTTTTAAAATAGTAATGAAAGTAGGTAGAACAGAAATATTCCCATTGTGTATTTGGAAAGCACAATCTGATACAGGGCCCTAGAGAATAAACCCTGCGTTTCTTCCCTTCTCCTCCCTTTTCTACATCCTTTATATCTCTTACTACTTGAAGGAAGAAGGGAGCAAAAGATTTAAATATGATCCGTCTTTGCTTAAGGAAATTATTAATAATGTTTATTAAGAGATTTTTCAAGGTTTAATCTGAAAGTTTAGATTAATATTCCTGGAGCATGGAAAGGATAAGTGACAAATGTCTTTGGAGTGGTGGTTTGTGATAAATCACTGAGGGTTTTAAATGCCATGCTGAGAATTTGAGTCTGTGCTGGCCTCGGGACTTTGCTCTGTGGCAGTGGAGAAATGGATGCATGTCTTTGATCAGTGAGTGACATGAGCATTAGAAAATTGCCTCCTTCTGAAAGCCGTGGGCAAGTCTGGAAACAGAAACTAGTAGTTTCTCTTAACTGACCTCCTCTTGATTAAATGCCTTTTTAACCTTGCTCTCAATGTGGTTTCCCAAATCTATAGGCTGAACCAGGTGTGATGATAAATGTACAGTCCCATCACTGAAGAATTAGACGCAGGAGAATCATACGCTCTCAAGAATAGTAAAATCCTGTCTCAAAAAAAATATATCCATAGACTAACGCAGAGGACACACTGGCACCAAGACATACTACTGTTAGCATCCAAAGCCTGTGGTGACTCATGGGTGGGTCTCAGAGACCTGTTGCCAGAGCAACAGCCACCATATTCCCAGAATCCATTGGAATCGCCTCCAACCTTTACCTGGCCATACGTCAGCAGTCATATAAATAAATACAAGGAACATTCCTTTCTCTCTCTCTCTCTCTCTCTCTCCCTCCTCTCTCTTTCCAAGCTACTGCCCCCTCTCTCCCTCTCAATTAAACCTCTTACATGGAACTGTTTGGGCCTAGTGTGTGATGCTTTCTGATGAGGTCGCCGCCGATCCCATCACTACAACATTCTTGTTCCTTCCAGATGAGTAATTTCATAGCAAGCATCAGAACAGCGATTCTCATGACTGTTTCTGATCTTTAGCCATAATACACAACTTAATTAAATATATTTAAAAATCTGTGATTACAAAAAGAAAAAAAGGTAAATATTTTTGTGAAATCCAAACTATCTGTTTGGGAAAGACTAAGCAAGTAATTAAGAATGCATGAGCTGGCGATGGTGGTACACACCTTTTATCCCAGCACTTGGAGGCAGAGGCAGGTGGATTTCTGAGTTCGAGGCCAGCTTGGTCTACAAAGTGAGTTCCAGGACAGCCAGGGCTACACAGAGAAACCCTGTCTCAGAAAAAAAAAATGTATGAGACAAAGTTAAAAGAGTAGGTGGAAAAATAAAGTCATGCAGAATTTCATAGTCTTTGCAAATTTTGCATTTTCAGAGGAGGTGACATAGTGTAGCAGAAGGTTAGAGCCAACAAAGAGAGACTTAGTGAATCGAATTTCAAATATATCATTCATTGTTTATATGTATTTGGATAAGTTGCTAAACCATTATGCTCTATGGTTTATCTTATTGTTAGAGTTCCTCACAGAACCTACTTCATATCTTCTAGTAGAGATTAATATAGTAAAAATGTTAAAGTTTATAAAAGATTATCTGCACATGGTTTTTTAAAAGACTATTATTTTTGTGCACGAAGAGCATGACTTTTAAGAGAAGAGTGACTCAGAACCCTTTCTTAAACAGAGACAATACACAACTGATAAATTATTGATTCAATAGTCCCTATAAGAGTCCTCCATGTTTAGAAGTTTTACTCAAGGGGCTAAGATATAGGAAATGAAAAGCAAGGTAAAGTAAGAAATCTTTTGAAAAAAAGACTTAATAGTATTTAGTGAGCACAGAAGGAGGGCAAAGAGTTGGGATTTGACTCCAGGGCTCAAGTCTGTCTGTATTCCTCGGACAGTTTTTATCAAAAGAGAGGACCCAGTTTGGAAAAGGAATAATGAATGTACCTTCAGTGAAACAGACCATTTTTTAAACATCAGTGCTTCTCAGGCTTTGGGACTGGACAGTCTTCCTGACTTATACCAAACACCCTCTTTAGACAAACTCACTTCATTTGTTGGAATATGCTAGCCACAATCTCATAACACCACAATGTTTAACCCAGCTCCAGCCTCCCCACTGAGCTTTAATATACATCTGGTTCTTAAATGTTCCAAATAATATTGATTGAACATAAAATTCAACATGTGCAGAGGTAATTATCATCTGCCTATGAACACCTGTTCCTTCTCTAAATTGACTTGATTACCGATACCATAATTCACCCAAAGACTCAGGCATGGATGATCTGAAACCAATATGAACAACTTCCTATACCTTAACCCTCACATTCAGTTTGTTTCTAAAACTCGCTGTTCTGCTTTTAAAAGTATTCTTTGTGCCTGGCCTTTTGGATTCCAAATTCATTTCCATGCCATAGTAACTTGAATTCTTGATTTTATGAGTCCCTCTTCCAAGCCACAACTGGCTGTATTGCCAGCCTTGTGCATTAAAGATGCACCACGATCTGACTTCAGAAGACGAGTGAAGCCTTAAAGAGCTGTCCAATAGCTACAAATGCTGGCCCCAAAGTCTATGGATGCGACCACACGTATATAGATGACACAGAGGGTGTTGTGTTCTGCTAGTTTCTAGATTCATCTCTACCCGTTGCATCCTATGATCATCCATGTGGAATTATCATAAAATAACCTAGCATCCAGGACTTAATAACTTTGTGCAGTAGACATGTTCAAGGAGAACATCTACTTACTTCAACAAACCTTTCAGAAAAATAAAACAAGTAAGCAACTCAAGTCAAAACTTTCTGAATTCATTTTTTTGAGAAATCTTACATAGTCTAATTGCAGGGAGAAAAATTCTTTGAGGGGAATATTTGAAAACCATACTTTATTCTAAACATTTTGTCTATATATTTATAAATGTTCATCTCTAGTCAGCAAATAAGCTTTGTAATTTCCTCGTGTTTACTTTTATGGTTGCTATAGTATTGTTACTACTAGGAATGTACCTGACATCTAATTTAGAATGTTGTACGTGCAGGGCAAAAAGAATTCGCCTAAGCATTAACTGACTTCTATCTTAGAAGAACAAATTATACTGTTGTAATTACTGCTTTCTTAAACTTAGAACTTAAATGGGAGCAGATATAATATTAAAATAACTCCAATAAAATACTTTGCATACATCTATATTAGTAAACCCCCCCCCCAAAAAAAGAACAGTAGCCTAAGGAGATAAAAATTACTAAAATTGTCCCTTCGAGAGGTAGAAAACCTAAATAAATCAATTTTCATGAAAAGAAAAAAAGTTGTTATAGAAGTACTCCTCAAAAATGTACAAGACCCAGATGGTTCTGCAAACAAATTATTTTAGGCTTTCCAGGAATGAATTGTTTCTATGCTACATAAATTGGTTCAGAATACAGATAAGGAAAGGAGCTGTCTGTGTCCCTTCTTTGAAGCTATCATCCATCCAGCTAAGTGAGCACAGACTTCAGA
>JADRCD010175528.1:0-15133 GCA_019843815.1 Montemys delectorum | reverse complement strand
GTAAAATATAATGACACAATATGAATTATTTGAAGGGCCTTATGGATCTAAAAGAATAGAGGCAGGTGCACTGTGGGCCAGCTTGCCAAAAAGATACAAAGATAGACAAATACATAGGCAGGGAGATTCCTGAGTTGAATGTCAGCCTAGGACAAAGCTAGGTTAGGCCCAGAGATCCCACCTAGCTAACTTAGTGTAGGTGGTTGCAAAGGCAGGCAGATCTCTGAATTCATTTGTAATGTTTAAGAAAAAAAAATGTACTTGCCGGTTCTTTCTAAGAATCTAGGGGCTGGGGTCTTGAAATGCTGATTCCTGGGACAATCAGAAGGGAACTTGGAGTAAATGACTGAACTGATATGTAAATAAAATAATGGGCCTTGCTCAGGTATCTAAATGAGCTGTCTAGAGATATTTAGGGAAAGCTATCTGAAGAGCAAACACAGCTCTCCTAGTCTGTTTTCAAAAGCTACCCAGAGAAAGCTGTCTGGAGAGTAAATACAGCTCTTTTAGAATGCTTTCTAGCTCCTATCCAGAGAAAGCTGTCTGTAGAGTGAACACACCTCTTTTAGAATGTTTTCTAGCTCCTTCCAGGGAAAGAACTGCTTTGCGAACTAACACAGCTCTTTTAGAATTTTTGTCTAGCTTTCAAATTTTGACCAGAAAACCCAAGAATTACTTTTAGAATTTTCCTAACAGGATTTCTGACTTGGTTCAAAACTCCAAGAATTATTTTTTCTGGTAGCTCTTTTTACTTCGATTAGAAAACTATCAAAGAGTATCCAGAAAGCATTTAGAATCTCTTTTTTAATATGAGAGAGCTGTTTCTGGCAGGTCGTTGTCTTGATTAGTCTTGAGCAGAAAGCTATCTCAAGCAGGCTACATAGCCAAGAATTATCTACAGAGAGCTATCTAGGAAGCCATCTCAAGCAGAACATCGATGGTTTATCAGCTTATACCACATGATTTGACTTTGAGTCATATTTTTTGCCACTCTCAAGAACCCCATTGTTCAGAAACCCCTGTCCAAGCTGAGGCTCATCCTTGAAATGCCTTAGTTTACTTTCTACTGTTGGAATAAAACACTAGGACCAAAACCATCTTGGGATGAAAGGGGCTTTGGGCCTATAATTCTTGGTCACAGTCTATTTTCAAGTATAGCAAAGGAAGGGACAGAAGAAGGGCAAGAACTTGGAGGCAAGCATTGGAGCAGAGACCACAGAGGAACACAACTTACAGGCTTGTTCTCTGTGTTAGTTACTTTTCTATTGCCATAATTAAACATCATGACAATGGCAATTTATAAAAGCCAACATTTAACTGGGCTTACAATTCTGGGATTCATGATGGCAGGGCTAAAGATATGGCTACAAAAACAGCTGAGGGTAGGAGGCAGAGAGAGTACACTGTAGGTGTGCTTTAAGGTTTTCAAAGACCTTCAACTATCCTTTGAAACCTTAAAGCCTACCAACCACACTTAGTGTAATATCTCTTTCAACAAGGTCATATTCCCTAATTCTTTCCAAATACATGACCAACTAGGGACCAAGTATTCAAACAGATGGACCTATAGGGACTATTCTCATTGAAACTACAACACTTGCCAGGCAGTGGTGGTGCATGCCTTTAATCCCAGCACTTGGGAGGCAGAGGCAGGATGATTTCTGAGTTCAAGGCTAGTCTGGTCTACAGAGTGAGTTCCAGGACAGCCAGGACTACACTGAGAAACCCTGTCTCAGAAAAAACAAACAAACAAACAAACAAGAAAGGAAGGAAGGAAGGAAGGAAGGAAGGAAGGAAGGAAGGAAGGATGGATGGAAGGAAGGAAGGAAGGAAGAAAAAGAGAAAAGAAACTACCACACTCTTCAGATCTTCCAAGCTTCCCATTTTACAAAACTCAAGGCCACCTACCCGGGGTGGCAGCATGCACAATGAACTGAGCCCTTCAATATAGATCACTAATGATGAAAATCCTCCAAGTGTGGTGGGGCATGCTTTTAATACCAGCAAAGGCAGCTACGTTATTACTGAGTATCAGAGAAGGTTGTTCTAAAAAAGAGTTCTAAGACAGACAGAGCTACACAAAGTAGCTCTTTCTCTTTCTCTAGAAACCGAAAGCTTGAGAGACAGATAGAAAGAGAGAGAGAGAGAGAGAGAGAGAGAGAGAGAGAGAGAGAGAGAGACAGAGACAGAGACAGAGACAGAGACAGAGACAGAAACAGAAAAAGAAAAAAGAAGAAAAGAAAATTGAAAATTGCTTCATAGATTTGTTTTAAGACCATCTTACACAGGCATTTCCTCAGTTGAGGTTCTCTCTTCCAAGATGATGCAAGTATGTGTCAAAAAACTGACTAGAGGAAATATGGTTCTGGAAGCAAGTACTTGGTTGATAAATTACAGCTGAAGAATCCCCATGGTTAGTGGTGAAGTCCACATCTGGAGGGAGCCAAGGCTCTTTCTTCTCTCAAGGCTTTATTAGGCAGGTGGCCCAGCTACTTTCTTGATTTCACACTTCCTTTATTCTGAACTTTGACTTCTACTTTTTGCTATCTTTAGCTACCTTTTTTTTTAAAGTGAAGCCTAATAACTTCATATACTATAAACCATAAAGCAAGAATAACTAAATACTCGCTAAAATAACCTAAGGATAGCAGGATACATTGACAACACGGAGTAACATGAAATTACAAAAATATTTTTGTTACATGCAAAAGCAACTGCACAATTGAGTGAAGTAAGACAGATACAAAAATATATGACATTATTTAATTGAAGTTTATGTATAGCTAAAATAGTTTGATATTGGTGAATGTTCAGACATAATATTATTAGGAGATGGAGGAGAATACAAATAACAAATGATACAAAGTCATCCACCAATGGTTGTGTCCTCACTAGGGTGAAGTCTGCTTGCGGGTTCTACTTTGTAAGGCTTCATTGTTTAATTTGGCTGAAGAATTTCCACTATATTTAATTTATTTGTCATCATTTAATAATTATATTTAACATAGTTGTAATATAAATGTTTATATTATAATTCAATAATAGGTAACTAACCTCAATAGTATATTTGCACTTTCATTCATTAAAAAAACTATTCAGTAAAAAGGAAGAAAAATTATTTGTATAACTCCCTCTTGATATTTATCTTAACATTTTGTTAAATTAATTTGTTTGTGTGTGTGTGTGTGTGTGTGTGTGTGTGTGTGTGTGTGTTTTACTATTGGTAATAGTCAAAGGACAAATAGCCATCATCATGTAGATCCTGGTGACAGAAGTTAAGTCATCAGATTTGGTGGAAAACATCTTTCCCAGCTGGACCAACTCAGTCGCCCCCACTCAGGACTTTAAACAACCATAACATATGATCCTAATACAGGGGAACAAATTACAAAAAAGATAGAAGACTGGATATTTCTAAGCAGCTGGGCCCTACATGTGCAATTTTCTTCAGTATGGAGGAAGCCATCAATATTCCCTGCAGTGGGCATGAGGTCAAGGTATGTTGGAGTGTGTTCTATATACATGAGACTGTGTTCTGTCCTACCCTTTGACTTTTCAAAGAAAAGGAGATTCTACAGCAGTTTTAAGCCCTGAAGTCATTTACAAAGTTAGGAATATTATTCTCTAAATAAAGTCACATAGAACGACAATTTAAACAGTTCTGGAGAAACTAAGGATTTCTCAAAATGTTGAAGGGGACAGTAACAGATTACATACACATGGGCCTACACACACACACACACACACACACACACACACACATACACACACATTAAAATCTATTATGTTGTCTTCATGATTTGAGGGAAAATCTAAACATGAACAAAGCCATGGTACCCAGTGTTAGATGTTGAGCTATGCATGGGAAGATTTTTATTCCCCAGAAGAGGATAAGAATTGGACAATTGACATAGGTTGTCTTCTATCAAATTCTATTTCTTCCTCTTTGCAAAAAGATATGAGATGTTGAGCTAATTGTTTTACTTCTTGGGAATTATTTTTTCTTATTTGTAACAAAACTAAAGTACAAAATTATTAAAGTTTTTCCTAGGATTTTCTATTCTGTAATTCTAAGAAAAGTCATGTTACAGTTGTGAGAATGCTTGTGTGACCCCTGATGAAAATGGAAAGCTTGCTTCGTGGTTTGCTAATGCAGTCAGAAGTGGCTACTTGTCTTTGTTTCTTTTCTGTTGCTGTGATAAAAACAACTTGGGGAGGAAAAATATATTTGGCCAGTCACAGTCAAACTCTGAGAGAATTCAGCAAATGGACTCAGTGCAGGAACCAGGAGGCAGGGACCATGGATGAAAATAGCTTGAAGGCTTATTCTCTCACTTACTCCATGGCTTGTGCTTACCTAGCTTTATTAATCAACCCAGGACCGCCTAGGGATTACATTGCCCATAATAGGATAGACCTACCAAAATCCATGAATAATTTAGACAGTCCCCAAAAGACATGCCTACAGATAACCCAATCTAGGCAAACTTTCAACTGTCTATCCTGTCAGATGACTCTGGGCTATGCCCAGTTAAGGCTAACCAGGACGCTACTGTTAAACAAAGTCAAATAATGGAGTTTGGTTGCCAGATTTACTAAGGAACAACTTTTGAAAATAAGCTCTAAACAGTTACTGGTAAAATTATAGATATACAGATATATTTACAGAGTAAAATAAAGTAATGGTACTGGTGTGCTCAGAGGAAAGTGAATTGACAATATGAAGGATCAACAATGGTTGGTGGACTGTGGTCTTCTCCGTGTTAGCCATCCTCTTCATTCTCTCTTTTCTCTATTCCCCTTAACTAATCCATTTCTAATGCAACAAGCAGTTTTTACTCAATTAGCTACAAATCATACAGCAAATTCAGTGAAATTTTTAATAAATACTAGATGTCTGGAAGTTGTTTTGATGTACTAAAGCCTTCAGTTTTGAATTTGAATGTTGTGACATATATCTTATGCAAGTTCTAGGCATTTCCGTCTTTATGAAACAGTTGAAAGAAATTCTTCCACACAGACAGGAGAAGTCACATAACATCATGTTCAGAATCCATTATCACAGCCCAGACTGGAAGCAATCAGATTTTCAATGACTAGGAGAAAGATGGAATTGCAATAATTTCATTTAATAGAACACTAACCATAGGTAAAATGAGCAAAATCAAGCCCATATATCAATATAGATGACTCTGAAATACATTATTGGATAAAACACAAAGCAATTTCAAAAGTTTATAGAGCATGACAATATTCATATGAATTTCTAAAATATATAAAATTGTACAGTATGATAGAAACTACATATTTTAGTTAATACATGAATGTAGACTTTTAAGTACAAAATATATATTGTCATATGTTTATATGATGTTTAAACATAAAATAGTATTCTGTATATGTGTGTTAAAATGGAGGGAAGAATGGAGACACACACAGATATCACAAGCACTTTAAAAGGATAGGAAATAGATATATGTGAAACTGCAAAGAAATATAATATTTATGCTCCTTTGGATAAAGGGCAAAGGATGAGAAATGAATCCAGTGGTGATACAGAGGTATTTTTAAATTCCATTTATAGTACATAGTGACTATGCAATATTTGTATTTTTTACCGAATGATCTCTCAATGAACCTGGAACTTACTGGTTGATTAGACTGGCCAGCAAGCCCCAGGGATCCTCCTGTCTTTACAGTTCCCTGAACTAGGGTCACAGAGGCATGCCACTACATCCAGCTGCTTTTATGCAGGGCAAGCACTTTATCCACTTAGCCACGTTTCCAGACCCTTCCACATTTCATCTTAGCTCATTGCTCTAGCAAAAGAACAGGCAGATTTGATTAATGTGAATACTGTGTATCCCTAACACTCATTATACATCTGAGAATATTATATGACTTTTCAAATCCACCACTCAGGGCTAGAGAGATAGGTCAGTGGTTAAGAGTGCATGCTACTCTTCCAGAGGAGGACCTAAACTCAGTCCCCAACATTCCTATCAGGTGGCCTAGACCTTCCTGTACCTCCAGCTTCATGGGATCTGTTATCCTCTTCTGGCTTCAGGGGATGTACATGTAAATATGCAAACATATCAAGACACATAAATACATCATTTATTTTAAAAAAAATTCAAATTAAAAACCACTATATACTGTTGTTATTTGCTATGTCTGGCCTTATGTGGCTGAGAACCTCGTAACATTTGTGTAAGATTTGTTTCCAATGGACATTCCTTTCAAGCACTTTTGACAGGTTGGTCTTGGTTTCATAACCATTGATTTTCATGTTGTCATTCTCATGCCTATGCTTAGAAAGCACAGGAAACAAAAATGTAGTGATGTAAGTGACAAGGAAAGCCACCTTTGCCTTCCATTGCAAAGGTTTTTGTTTACAGAATTGTATGATGAAAAGGGCTTACCCATCTGCGTTTGATTTCTGCCAAGTCCCTTTCCTGTCATCAAATATACTGAACTTTTTCTTCTTGATGTGTTATGGAAGTTTTCATTCATTATTTAAACTCCAATTCTCTTTCATCCTGACACAGATTGTATTTAAAAGATGTTTTATTATTTATATTGCATTATAATTTTTGTAATTAGAGTATGAAGTGCAAGTTCCTAGTCAATCCATGAGCATTTATTGAGAACTGCTATTTATAAGGAATTACATGATATGCTAGAGGATGCTGGATGTAAATGCATTCATAAGGGCTGAGAAAGCACATGACTAACCAAAGAGATAATCAATGCTGGCCTCAGACTGAAGCAAACTGCCTATCAATGACAGGAAATTAAATGCAGAATGCAAGTATGGGGCTGGAGGACACTTAGTGGGTCAAAGGACGTGCACAAACCTGAGGACCTAAAAACTATGTTTACTCAGAAACTATGGTTCCTGACACTCCTACTGTGGGATTGAAGGTAGTCTGGAGAATCCTTGAAGTTCACAGACCAGCTAGTCTCACATTCTCAGTCTCAAAGCGATGAGAGAACCTGCCTCAAGCAAGGTAGAAATTGAAGACATTGCCTGAAGTTATTCTTTGACATCTATGTGGGTCCTGTGGCATACACGCACCTGTACCCAACACATGCAACCATTCACACACGCATATAAATGCACAAATAGGAAAAATAATTAGGCATGTACAAACCCGTACATACGCAGACACACCCCTTTCTGTAAAAGTAAGCTTGCAGGGTAATCTTGTTTCCTGGTACAAACCCTTCTGATTTTCCGGAGACTATTTTAGAATTTCATCCCTGTGCTCACTAATGACCTGCTAATGAACTGACACACACTGTACTTATATAAATTATGGAGTTGCTGAACTTGAGTTAAAGCTTGGCACATTTCAAGGATACGAATCAATCATGCTGATATTAACGACGACTGTCACCTCTCTGCCCTTTACACTGTGTCATTTCATAGCCCCTCTATCTTGATAAGTGCTCAGTGACTTTGAAAGTCTGGTCACTTTTAGACTTAACCATTTTCTCTATAACCTGGTCTCTAAGCTTCAATACTATTTCCTCTGGTGGTTATTTGTGGTTAAAAGGGCCCAGGTATGAACATCATTGGATTAACAATCACCAAGTCTGAAAAAAGGAATAAGAGAAAAACTGTACTCTGCTAGGCCAGACTGCAGAATCTACAAATTACAAAAACACTAAAAGAACCCTTCTAAGGTAATTCTTCATTAAGTCTTCCTGGGAGATTGTATAGTGTCCGATATACAGTTAAAACTAACAAGCATTGGACAGAAGCCCTTAAAAGGATTATGGGAACATTGCCTATTCTGTCTCACTCTATTTCCTAGACTGAAACACGATTTACTAAAAAAAAAAATGATCTAAACATTAAAAATGATCTAAACATGATCTACTCTGATTCACAGTTGACTTGTTATATGTTGTTCCCCATTTGAGCCACTCTACCTTGGACTTGAACTTCCAGAGCTAGTGATCTAAATACATCCTTTCATTTGTAAACAAAACCTTGAATGCTTTGTTATAGACCATATAGATTTTTGTTATAAAGGAGAAAAATAATTGAGAAACTGGAAGGATCACTGAAAGTCCCAGACATCTAAATAGATTACTTAATTGCTCAAATAGTATACTGGGAAACCAAAACTTGTGTGCTTGGAGACCTGAAGAAAATTGTATTGCAGCTGTTCAGGCTCTTGAGAGGTAAAAACCATCCTTGCCCTGCCTAGGATGAAGGATCAATGTGTGAAGTGCTAATTATAGAAGCATGATGACTTGATTTTATATCCTCTGCACCCATATAAAAACTGTACATTATGATGGATATCTGTAGTCCCAATGATGGGAAGGCAGACATGTGGGTTCCTGGTGTTCAGTGCTCGGATAGTCTACCTGAATCATGAGCTTTGGATTTAGAGCGCGATACTCTCTCAAAAAGTTAAGTGGAGAGAATTTAATAAAGACATACATCATCAGGCTCTGCCCTTACATACTCATATTCACATATACATATGACATATGCAGGTATGCCTCAGAGGTAGGACAGATACTATTGAAGTATTTGAAGCCAGTTTCATTTACTCTTCTTGAGCATTCCACCTGACTTTCTTCTGATTTATTTGAAATCTTATGGGAACTAGTAAGCTGTACACCTTCTTCATATGACTATGTGTTTTTAAATACAGTGTCTACAGGCAAAGGAAAATATTTTCTTTTCTCCAAAAACATATGAAGAACTTTTATCAAGAAGTAACATAAGGCACAGGTAATTATTCTATTGCTGCCCAGTATGTCCCTCTGCTCAGCCTGCTAATATTTTCTTCATTGAGACCAACTATATTGGAAAGGAGATGCTGGAAAAAAATCACAGTTTTCTGTAATTTTTTCTATACTTTTAAATTATTTACACACTTTTAAAAACTGTATTTTTTCTGTGCTAGACCCTGTAAGGAATGGCCAGCATAAAAAGGGTAGATTGCAAAAAGAGCTTCAGCTAAAGGTAAATTGCATCTTACTATTTAACTGTAGGCTGCTAACACTAAATTTAATATTAATTAAGACTCAATATTTGCTCATGGAAATTAGTGTATTGTTACCATAGGTTAGTGGGATGCATTTGTTTCTTTTCTTTAGATATTTTCTTTATTTACATGTCATATGATATCTCCTTTCCAAGTGTGCCCTGTGGGGAAAAAGAAAAAGAAAAAATGAAATTAAATTAAAAAAAAAAAACTATTCTCTTCCCCTAACCCTGCTCACCAACCTACCCTCTCCCACTTCCTGGCCCTGGCATTCTTCTATACTGGAGCATAGAACCTTCACAGGGCCAAGGGCCTCTCCTCCCATTGATGACCGACTAGGCCACCTTGTGCTGTACATATACTGCTGGAACCACTATGTGTACTCTTTGGTTGGTGGTTTAGTTCCTGGGAGCTCTGAGGGTACTAGTTAGTTCATATGGTTGTTCCTCCTAAGGAGCTGCAAACACTTCAGCTCCTTGGGTCCTTTCTCTAGTTCCTTCATTGGGACCCTGTACTCAGTCCAATGGATGGCTGTGAGCCTCTACTTCTGTATTAGTAGGGTACTGTCAGAGCCTCTTAGGAGACAACTATGTCGGGCTCCTGTCAGCCAGCACTTGCTGGCATCCACAATACTATCTGGGTTTGATGCTTGAATATGGGAAGGATTCCCAGGTGGAGCAGTCTCTGGATTGTCCTTCCTTCAGTCTCTGCTCCATAGTTTGTCTCTGCAACTCCTCCCATGGGTGTTTTATTGCCACTTTTAAGAAGGAACAAAGTATCCACACTTTGGTCTTCTTTCTTCTTGAGTTTCTTGTGGTTTGTGGATTGTACTTTGGGTATTCCCATTTTCTGGACTAATACCCACTTATCAGAGAGTGCATACCATGTGTGTTCTTTTCTGATTGGGTTACCTCACTCAGGATGATATTCTCTAGATCTATCAATGTGCACACTATCTAGGCTAGCACTTTATATATTCCCCTGCATTTGGGAAATTTTGGTTGACAGTGAAGGATCATTTGAGATGAACCCAGAAGACCTATACTAAATAACTCAAATTAAATAACTCAAAAAGAATACTAATTATAATTCTTCTACTGCTTCATTAGCCTGCTGGGGACATGAGACTGGAAGGACAGATTGGCACAATCCCTCTTGCCTGGCTCTGTCCATCATCCTCCATCCCACCTTTGCTGAAAGAACCAATGAGTAGCCCAGCCCTTGGAAGTAGTGTGTGAGAAAGGGGGCAATAGCTAGAGATCCTAGATGGGAGAAGTTTGAGGTCATTCTTTTGTTGATGAGGTAAAATACTTGTAGAAGACCAACGTAAGGGAAGGGAGAAAGAGTTCATTTGATCTCACTGTTACAGTTAGGTTACAGTCCATCACATTGCGCAATCAGCACAAAGGCCTTCCTGAGCTGCTTCAAGCTCCAGGTGCCTTGACTTCCCCACCATAGTAGAACATAACCTTGAATTATTAGCTAAAACCACCCTTTCTGTCTACTAAGTTGCTTTTGTCAGAGTACATTATCACAGGGACAAGGAGAGCCCATATGTGTATAAAAATTTGTAAAAAATGTTGGAAGCACATCAGATTGGAAATAGGACAGCGATCCAGACCTCTAGTCTGAAAAAGCAAGGTTTTAAACAATGCTGAAAACATAGATCCTATAGATATGAGGTATTGCAGTTTTAGACACATAATTTGAAGATGTAAAAGTATTCAAGAGAAAAGGAAACTTATATAAAGTATTGCCTTTGAGAGGAACCAATCAAAGACTTAATCTTCTAATTTCCCATTCTTCTTAAAATGTATGAAGTAAGCAAGATTTAATTTAGTAGTTCATGTAAAACATACCCATTACATATTTACTGTTTTTCTTTAATTATAATAAGGTATAATTGTTCTTATACTTTATAATAACATTGCAACTTCAGTTACATGATCCCAAGGAAAAACAGCACAGAAGCTTAATAATAATATACATAGTTGTTTTAATATATGCATATACAATGTGTGAGTGTGTGATTTGTGTGAGAGTAAAGATGTGTGTACATTCTGGAAACTAGAGAACAACCTCACATACTTGCTTTCTACATTATTTAGGACTGGGTCTCTCTCTTGTTCTCCATTGTTCCATATATTAGGCTTGCTGGCTTGCTTACAGACTGCATTGTGTTTCCATGTCTCTGCCTCCCATCTCACTGTAGAAGTGCTGGGATTACAGATAGGTGCTACTGTATCTGAAAGTTAGCTACTGTATCTGAAAGGCCCCATGTAACAAAAAGCCAAGTATTGAGGTGTGCTTCTGTAAACCCAGCACTGGGGAGGCAGAGGTATTACAATCCCTGGGTCTCCTTAGTGAGCCAGTGCAGCCTACTGAGAGAGCTCCAAGCCAGTGAGTGACCTTGTCTCAGAAAACATGATGAACAGCACTCAAGAAAAGATATAAACTTTTTGGACTCCACACAGACTGGAACAATGTGCATGTACATTCATAGACTAATGCACCCATATGCCTACAAGAACACACACACACACACACACATATACATACATACATACACACACACATGCAGAGAGAGAGAGAGAGAGAGAATCTCTAAAATCTACAAATTAAAAACATTTTTAAATATTTGGTAGAGATAATAATAGATTTGAATGAGGGTGTTACTATTGTATCCTTTGGTCACAAATCTAATTTTAAGAACTAATTTTGTTTTATTATGCCACGATCTGCAGTGAAATCTTCCCCTGAATATTATATAAATAGACAATGTTAGTATGCTTGGATGGGAACTTGAGCCTTTGAACCCACCAGAAGGTGCCATTGGTGTATAATAAATTATGAGAGGAGAAAGAATAAAGTAGGGAAAGGGAAGGGAAGAAAGAGGGATTGATACAGGAGAAACACCATCATGTTTCACAATAATTGTCTGGTTTTTATAAGTGGGTATTAGGCAAAAATGAAGCTTGGAGTACCCACGATACAACTCACAGACCATAGGAAACTGAAGAAGAAAGAAGACTACACCAAAGTGTGGATGTTAGGGACCTACTCAGAAGAGGGGAGAAAATTATTAGGAAGTAGAGGGAGAGAGAGAGAGATCTGGGAGGAAGAGAGGAGAAGGGGAAAAAAGTGGGGCAGGTTCAGATACTAGAGAAGATAGGGGAGAAGTACAGAGGGTCAGGAATTTGAAAGGAGGTATGTAGCCATATGGGAGGAGGAACTGAGGGTAGCCACTGGAAAGTCCCAGATGCAAGGGACCCAAGATTTTCCCAGGACAAAACCGGGAGGACATTAGCTGAAATACCCAGCAAAGAGGAGATAGAACCTGTAGAGACCATATCCAGTGGATATGCATGGCCCCCGGTTGAAGGATGAGGCCACCCACCTACCTCAAAAACATTAATCCAGAATTCCTCCTGTCAAAAGGAAATGCAGAACAAATAGTGGAGCAGAGACAAGGAATGGCCACCCAGAGACTGTCTATCCAGAGATCCATCCCTTCTGCAGACACCAAATTCAGACACTATTGTGGATGCTAAGAAGTGCTTGCTGACAGGAGCTTAGTATAGCTGTCCCCTGATGCCAGAGCCCTAGCAATACAGTCTTGAATGCACTCTGCCAAACATTGGACTGAGCACTGGGGAAAGCAAATGGAGTAGGGCAAGGATTGAAGGAGCTGAAGGGGTTTGCAACCCTATAGGAAGAACAACAATATCAACCATCCAGACCCCCCCCCCCAAATCTCCCAAGGACTAAACCACCAACCAAAGAGTACATATGGGGGGAACCCATGGCTCCAGTTGGATACAGAGCAGAGAACTGCCAAAATGAGCATCAATGGGAGGGGACCCCCTTGGTCCTGTTGAAGCTCCATGAGCGAGGATAGGGGAATGCTAAGGCGCTGAGGCAGGAGTGGGTGGGCAGGTGAGGGAGCATCCTCATAAAGGCAGGGGAAAGAAGACAGGATAGGAGGTTTGTGGAAGGGAAACTGGAAGGGAGATAACATTTGAAATGTAAATAAATAAAATAACCAGTAATAAACGAACAAAAGAATCTCATTATATTTCTTCACATTTATTTATCCAAAAAATAACATGGAGGCCGGAAAAATGGCTCATAGTAAAAATTGCTCATTGCTCTTCCAGAGGACCAGTTTAGTTCCCAGAACCCCAGATCAGGTTCTAGGAATTGCCTAGGATTCCTAGAACTCAGGACTGCTCAGGACTGCCTAGAATTCTAGCTCCAGAGGAGCTGGAATTATCTAATGCCCTCTTTTGGCCTCTGTGACTACCTGCATCCACATGTCAGACACACACACACATACACATACACACACATACACACACACACATACAGACATACATACACACAAATAAAAATCCTTAGATGTTAAATTTCTTAATTGAATTAAAAACAACTTAATTATATGAAACATGTATATTCTTTAAAAACACCAAAAAGTGTCTAATCCAGATTAGAAGTCGTTATATTTATAATTTAATTAGCTTTATAACTGACTCAAAGATGCAAAGGCAAAGAAATAAGCATTCATAATTTTTTGTCAGGATTATCAAGAAATCCATTTAGCTATACAAATGAATTTATAAATTTGGGATCAAAACAAAGACCATTATAATAAGAACAGTCCAATTATTCTAAGGAGGTCAGATTTTTTATTTCTGCTTATTGCTCATTTATTTCTACATTAAAGTCACAGATGCAGAGCTTGTATGAGTGTATCATGCGAATAGCAGCAAATGGATCACGGGCAAGACTGGTAGCTGGAGAAAGGGCTAGGGACCCCATTGCTCAGCATTGTTCTTGAGCTAGAGGAAGGAACCCTGCATGATCATGTAGGTTATAAGAGGCCAAGAAATGATGGTCAAAGGCTGACTCACTATACTTGTTCTAGGAAGCCGAAGACTACAAAAATGATATAGGTCTAAAAGGTCCCTGACTTTAAAACAGTGTGAGCCAAAAGCCAGGCATAGTGACCCATGCCTGAACTCTAGCACTACAGGGACTAAGACTGGAGCATGGAGAGTTCCAGATTATGGAAGGAAGGGAGGGAAGTGGGAAAAACCCCAGATCTCATCCCTGAGCCCTCATTCTTTAACAGTTCTTCTAGGCAGCTCTGGGAAGAATTCCATTCCCACCTTAAAAAACAAAAACAAAAACAAAAACAAAAAACAAAAAACAAAAAAACAAAAAACAAAACAAAACAAACAAACAAACAAACAAACAAAACAGCTGAGCAAGATAACCCAAACAAATGGTTCTCTGTTGCCTATTTTGCCGTACTTCTTCTGGAGTCCCTCTGGTTCAGTTCTGCCAAGCTGTTTCCTGATATCAGAAAACTAAAGCTTACTTTTATATTTACATAGCAGGCTCTAATTAATTTCATTTCACATAGACCATGCACGTGTGTGTGTGTGCGTGTGTGTGTGTGTGTTAGGGGTAGTCTTTCTCTATGTGCATCTGTGTGTATGATATTGAGGACATGCATTGAAGAACTGGTTAACATTAATAACTAGCCTTCTATTTTCTTTATCCCATTTTAGGAATATGAGAGAATTAAGTAGCTTTAAAAGATTTTCCTACCTACCAAACAACACACGCTCGCACTTTTTCTTGACTATTATATTGTCACCATGCGGTTATTGTCCTTCCCATCCTTTCAACATTCTCCCCCCATGGTTATATATGTGATGTAGGAATAATACAAACTGTTAAAAAAATGACATTACCACACATGGCAATATGATTGCTAGAAAATACTTTTTAGTAATAGTAATATTTCTTGTCACAGAAATGTCACACACAAGGCATACATTGCATAATGCATGTGACCAAGTAGACGCCCATGTTCACTGGGTTGGAAGATATAATTTCTAACTTCAACAAAACAGAAATGAGAAGCATGTTTTCAGAGTATAAATTTGTTCAGGAACACTGACACAATGACAGGCTCTCAAGTGGGTCCCTCGTCCAAGTGACAGCCTGGGCTAACATGAACCTTTTAAAGTCCAGGACAAATCACTCAAAGATATTGCCAATTTGCCTTTTTTCCCATTATATCTTTCAATATGTTTTGTGTGGAATGCCTTTTC
>JADRCD010175524.1:0-10297 GCA_019843815.1 Montemys delectorum | reverse complement strand
CCCTAACCCAAAACATCCAGGAAATCCAGGATACAATGAGAAGACCAAACCTAAGGATAATAGGTATAGAAGAGAGTGAAGACTCCCAACTTAAAGGGCCAATAAATATCTTCAACAAAATTATAGAATAAAACTTCCCTAACCTAAAGAAAGAGATGCCCATGAACATACAAGAAGCCTACAGAACTCCAAATAGACTGGACCAGAAAAGAAATTCCTCCCATCACATAATAGTCAAAACATCAAATGCACAAAACAAAGAAAGAATTTTAAAAGCAGTAAGGGAAAAAGGTCAAGTAACATATAAAGGCAGACCTATCAGAATTATACCAGACTTCTCACCAGAGACTATGAAAGCTAGAAGATCCTGGGTAGATGTCATACAGACCCTACAAGAACACAAATGCCAGCCCAGGCTACTATACCCAGCAAAATTTTCAATTACTATAAATGGAGAAAACAAAATTATACATGATAAAACAAATTTACACAATATCTTTCCACAAATCCAGGCCTACAAAGGATAATGGATAGAAAACATCAACATAAGGAGCAAAACTACACCCTAGAAGAAACAATCTTTCAACAAATCCACACAAACCTAATTCCAACTCTTACAACAAAAACAACAGGAAGTAACAATTACCTTTTTCTTAATATCTTAATATGAAAATTAATATTACCAACATATCCTAATCGATTGAAATCCAAAAATATGAGGAATTAGAAATTTGTTGATTGTCATCCAGTGGTCTCTCTAATTTGGTAATTGGAGAAATAGGTCCAATATTGTACAATCCATATACACTTTCAGCTTGTTTGTTTGTGACAGTGTCTTGCTGTGTACAACATAAGGGTCTTGAAATCTTGCTTCTCCTATCTCAGCCTCTCTCTTAGTAGTATTGTTTATTTCATGTTTTTATACTATACTATGATTTTCAGAACAGTTTATATATTTTAAAAGTATTTATATACCCAAAAGAAATGTAGATGATTAACTATGAAGGAGGCTTGTAAGAGAAGAACAAAGAGTGAGACTTTATGCTTTGTGCAGAAGAAAGCCACTGATTTATTTGAGTTAATTTTATATCCAGCTACTTTGCTGAAGTTGTTTATCAGGTTTAGGAGTTCGGTGGTGGAAATTTTGGGGTCACATAAGTATACTATCATATCATCTGCAAAGAGTGATAATTTGACTTATTCCTTTCCAATTTGTATCTCTTTGATCTCCTTTTGTTGTCTAATTGCTCTGGCTAGGACTTCAAGTATAATATTGAATAGGTAGGGAGAAAGTGGGCAGCCTTGTCTAGTCCCTGATTTTAGTGGGATTGCTTCAAGTTTCTCTCCATTTAGTTTGATGTTGGCTACTAGTTTACTATATATTGCTTTTACTATGTTTAGGCATGGGCCTTGAATTCCTGATCTTTCCAAGATTTTTATCACTAAGGGGTGTTGGATTTTGTCAAATTCTTTCTCAGCATCTAATGAGATGATCATATGTTTTTTTACTTTGTTTATATAATGAACTATGTTGATGGATTTCCATATAAGAACCATCCCTGCATTCCTGGGATGAAGCTCACTAGATCATGATGGATGATGGTTTTGATGTGTTCTTGGATTCAGTTTGTGAGAATTTTGTTGAGTATTTTTGCATCAATATTCATAAGGGAAATTGGTCTGAAGTTCTCTTTCTTTGTTGGGTCTTTGTGTGGTTTAGGTATCAGAGTAATTGTGGCTTCATAGAACGAATTGGGTAGAGTACCTTCTGTTTCCATTTTGTGGAATAGTTTGAGGAGTATTGGTATTAGGTCTTCTTTGAAGGTCTGATAGAACTCTGCATTAAACCCATCTGGTTCTGGGCTTCATTTGGTTGGGAGACTATTAATGAATATTTCTATTTCTTTAGGGGATACAGGACTGTTTAGATCATTTATCTGATATTGATTTAACTTTGGTATCTGGTATCTGTCTAGAAAATTGTCCATTTCATCCAGGTTTTACAATTTTGTTGAGTATAGGCTTTTGTAGTATGATCTAATGATTTTTTGGATTTCCTCAGTTTCTCTTGTTATGTCTCCCTTTTCATTTCTGATTTTGTTAGTTAGTATACTGTCTCTGTGCCCACTAGCTAATCTAGCTAAGGGCTTATCTATTTTGTTGATTTTCTCAAAGAACCAGCTTCTGGTTTGGTTGATTCTTTCTATAGTTCTTTTTATTTCCACTTGGTTGATTTCAGCCCTGAGTTTCACTATTTCCAGCTGTCTAATCCTCTGGGTGAATATGCTTCTTTTTGTTCCAGAGCTTTCAGGTGTGCTGTCAAGATGCTAGTGTATTCTCTCTCTAGTTTCTTTTTGGAGGCACTTAGAGCTATGAGTTTTCCTCTTAGGACTGCTTTCATTATGTCCTATAAGATTGGGTATGTTGTGGCTTCATTTTCATTAAACTCTAAAAAGTCATTAATTTCTATCTTTATTTCTTCATTGACCAAGTTATCAATGAGTAGAGTGTTGTTAAGCTTCCACGTGTATGTGGGTTTTCTATTGTTTACATTGTTATAGAGGAACTTGTTGTTTGTGGTGATCTGATAGGATGCATGGGATTATTTCAATCTTCTTGTATCTATTGATATGGTCAGTTTTAGAGAAGGTACCATGAGGTGCTCAGAAGTTATATCCTTTTTTTAGGGTAAAATGTTCTATAGATATCTGTTAAATCCATTTGTTTCATAACTTCTGTTAGCTTCACTGCATCTCTCTTCAGTTTCTGTTTCCATGATCTGTCCATTGATGAGAGTGGAGTGTTGAAGTCTCCCACTATTATTGTGTATGGTGCAATGTGTGCTTTGAGCTTTAGTAAAATTTCTCTTATGAATGTGGATGCCCTTGCATTTGGAGCATAGATGTTCAGAATTTAGAGTTCATGTTGGTAGATTTTACCTTTGATAAGTATGAAGTGTCCCTCCTTATCTTTTTTGATAACTTTTGGTTGAAAGTTGATTTTATTCGATATTAGAATGGCTACTTCACCTTTTTTCTTGGGACCATTGGCTTGGAAAATTGTTTTCCAGCCTTTTACTCTGAGGTAGTGTTTGTCTTTGTCACTGGGATGCATTTCCTGTATGCAGCAAAATGTTAGGTCCTGTTTGTGTAACCAGTCTGTTAGTCTATATCTTTTTTATTGGGGAATTGAGTCCATTGATATTAAGATATATTAAGGAAAAGTAATTGTTGTTTCCCGTTATTTTTGTTGTTAGAGGTATAACTATGTTCATCTGGCTATCTTCTTTTAGTTTTGTTGAAAGATTACTTTCTTGATTTTTTTCTAGGGTGTAGTTTCCCTCCTTGTGTTGGAGTTTTCCATTTATTATCCTTTGAAGGGCTGGATTTGTGGAAAGATATTGTGTAAATTTGGTTTTTTTATTATGTGATGGGAGGAATTTCTTTTCTGGTCCAGTCTATTTGGAGTTCTGTAGGCTTCTTGTATGTTCATGGGCATCTCTTTCTTTAGGTTAGGGATGTTTTCTTCTATGATTTTGTTGAAGACATTTACTGGTCCTTTAAGTTGGAAATCTTCACTCTCTTCTATACCTATTATCCTTAGGTTTGGTCTTTTCATTGTGTCCTGGATTTCCAGGATGTTTTGGGTTAGGATCTTTTTGCTTTCTGCATTTTCTTTGATTGTTGTGTCAATGTTTTCTATGGTGTCTTCTGCCCCTGAGACTCTCTCTTCTAGCTCTTGTATTCTGTTGGTGATGTTTACATCTATGGCTTCCGCCTTCTTTTCTAGGTTTTCTATCTCCAGAGTTATCTCCCTTTGTGATTTCTTGTTTCTACTTCCATTCTTAGATCCTGGATGGTTTTGTTTAATTCCTTCACCTGTTTGATTGTGTTTTCCCGTAATTCTTTAAGGGATTTTTGTATTTCCTCTTTAACCTGTATTCTCCTGTATTTCTTTAAGGGAGTTTTTTACGTCCTTCTTAAGATCTTCTATCAGCATCATGAGATAGATTTTAAATCCAAATGTTGCTTTTCTCATGTGTTGGGGTATCTAGGACTTGCTGTGGTGAGAGTACTGTGTTTTGATAATGCCAAGTAGTCTTGGTTTCTGTTGGTAAGATTCTTGCATTTGCCTTTCGCCATCTGGTCATCTCTGGTGTTAGATGTCCTTGCTGTCCCTGGCTAGAGCTTGTTTCTCCTGTGGGTCTGAAAGTCTGTGTCAGTACTCCTGGGAGACCAGCTCTCTCCTGGTAAGACCTGTGCACAGAGGACTGCAGAACAGCCCCACTTTCTGAGTGCAAATGGAGCCAGGAAGGACCCTGTCCCAACTTCTCTGCAGCTTCTGAGGCCTGCGTGCTCCTGGCTGGTCCCACCTTAGACAGTCACCAGAGAGAAAATGGAGATCTTACCTGAGTCCCGGGGTCAGAGCACTCCCTCAGAGCATACTTATTTTTAAAGTCAAATGTTTCGTGGGAAAGCACATACTTGATGAACAATAGCTTTCACAAGTACACCAATCAAAATATCGACTACCAACACTCTGCCCCAGCAACTAATTCCTTTTCCCAGACCTACAAAAGGAGTTTCTTTGGGCAGTGTCCACCCTCTCTTGAACTGCATGCTTGCTCAGAACATACAGCTACCTTCTAGAAAAATCTATTCTGTACTTTCTCTTTGTTTCTTGCTATTCTGCTTTTTGTGCATGCTTATTTAATTTTCTGAAAAAACACTAAGAACCTACAAACACTCTGTGAAGAGAGAAACCACAAGTAATACTCCTTTAGAATTTGCTTGACTTGTCAGAGATATCTGACATTTGCCATCTTTCTCTTTTTAATCCATATCTGATCAACTACAAATTTCTGTCAGTTCATCTTTGGACAGATACATTTCCCTCTCTCTAGTTTTCCCAGTTATCCTGATTCAGGTTGGTATTTGTGGAGACAAAGTGAGGTTGCTTAAGAGTTCTTTCTAGAGTACATCATAAAGAGCCCACTGGGCTAAAGAAAGCTGGCATCAACATGGAACACACTTTAACTCATCTTCCTACAGCCCCACAGTTTCCACTTCTTACCAAGATGAACTGATATTTAATAGTGAGCGAAGGTTCTGGAATTTTAAACAATCCTGGAAATATTTAACAGTAAATCAGAATGCTTGGCACCCAAGTACTTTTTAATCCCTAGTTCTAGGTCCACTCCTATACTCTCTCTACCAAAAAGAAGGGGTACGTGGAGAGTTTGTTTTTAGGACACTACAGTTCACTGTGTCTAGGGTACATCACCCACCTCTTCTCAGTCTGCTATCTACACATTTCACTCACACTTCTCATCAAATTAGCTATAATGGTTAAATTTCATTGACAACTTGGCTAGATTTAGAATCCATCAAAAAGACACATTTCTGAGTATAGACATACTTGTGATATCTTTTCCAGAGATATTTAACTACATAATAAAAACACACCCTGAAAAGCAAGGCAGTACCACCTCAAAGGCTGAGGTTCCAGACTAGATAAAAGATGAGAGAGAGAGAGAGAGAGAGAGAGAGAGAGAGAGAGACACAGACAGAGAGAGACAGAGAGAGACAGAGAGAGACAGAGAACTGGAGAACAGAGTGGCAGCAGTCACCTCTCTCCACTTCAGACACAATGTGACCAGCCTCCTCACACTCTGACCACCAGGCCTGCCTCACCATGATGACTACCCCCTTTAATCGATGGAGCACAATAAGCCCTTCCTTGCTTGAGCTGCTTCTTGTAATGTATTTTTGTCACAGCGATGATCTGTTACCCAGATCAGTCGATCCTCTCCTTGAAATGTCTCCTTATAGAGTAAGATCCAAAGGTCCTCAGCACAGATACATGACACTGATCATCAGTGTTCCATCTACACACACACACACACACACACACACACACACACACACACACGAGAGCTCACACACATGCACAGCCACACACACATACCTGTACTATCCACCTGTCCTACTACTGAGAAAGCACAGCTCTGCTGTCTGCCAGGAATAGTCCTGGTACCTTGTAACACAAACTGACCCAGAGCACAGCACAGCCTCTGCTTTCCCTGACATTCTCTGGGTGAGTCAAGCTCTGCACCCTCTTTCCTCATAAAACAACTCTACTACAGTCATCCTCCAGACCCAATTTCAGGATTGCTCCTTGCTAAGCTCTGTTGCCCCCCCACCACACACACACACACACACACACACACACACACACACACACACACCTTGTGGGCACTGCTGCTGTGCCCATTCAAGGAAAAAAGCAAAAGAGTGAATAAATAACAAATATTACAACAAAAAATGAAAATAAATAACATCAACTTTTGATTCCCTTATTTCCTTCAAATCTATTACTGTCTTCTTTTGAAAGGATTTAAAAAACAGTGACTCTGATAGTCGGCCTTCTACACTGCAGGTTGTTACACATAGATGCCGAAAGCTCATCTACAGCTCAGCATTAGCCCCCGAAGCACACATCCCTTAATGAGAACATCAAACAAGACTAAAAATGCTTTATAAGACACCAAATATCAAATTAAAATTAATGGTAAAAGCAACAATAATTTCCTTTTAAGTAATTGATTGATGTGGAGAAATACTCAGACCAGTTGATGTGCAGTCAGAATTTTATATTTTTCATCAGAAAAACAATTCACCAATGACATATAACAATAGAGCCACGAAAACTACCTGTCATGTGTCTAATGAAGACAGATTCTCTGGCTACCACATATAATATGTAATATTCAAAAGTGCTGTTGTGATTCATAGCTAATTAGTGTCTTGCTTTTATGAGAAGTGTCATGGCCCTAAGTCTTGTTTCTGATCTCCTTAGACCTCACAAGATCCGACAACCATGCTTAGATCACAACAACCCAATTAGCACCCACCCCAACCTTGGGCGACTGCTTCCCAGGGCTGTCTCAGCCTCAATAAATCATGCTCACTTATGAAGCTCTTCTCTGACAGCTGCAAGCCTTTGCTGCCCAAGGAAGAAAGACAATACTTGTAAAGAAAAGTTATGCAGGAAAGACAGCAAGAGAAAGAAGACATTGTTTGCCTTCCTTTAATGGTACAGTAGTCAGCAAAATTGAAGACCATCAATTCTGACTGATTAGAAAGACAATGGCACTAAGAAATAAATCTATGAGTGATACATCTGAGGCTCCTTAGTGATCATCAACCGTCAGCAATTGGATTGTTTGTTTGTTTGTCTTATGTGGATCTATTGAATCTTTCCATTTTTTTCATTGCATAGCCTTCCTTCTCAGTAATAAGAGAATTCCCCTTTCAGCAAAACATAATTAGATGCATTTACTTTATCCCCTGTGAATACACAGCAATCAGATAATTTGTAAGACTCTAAATTGTCTGACTTTGTTGAAAAAAGAATCTATAATGATTTGCTGGTCTCCAAAAGCAGTTCTAGGGCACTTCCTAAGTCCATCAGCAAACTCTGGAGTGTTCACAGCTCACAGCAGCTCATATCCTTGTGATTCCCTTCTAAGCCTGTAAAGCTGTTTTGCCCCACAGTGCTCCTTGTAAAGAATGTTCTGAATAGTCACTCTAGCTGCAGCATTATTCAAAGATATGTATGAGTCAGGAGACTCTACTTCCAGTTTGCTTTCCCTGTGGAGATATTTCTATATCTTATGCTAATTGGAAGCATTTAATCTAGCTTTTCATAAACACCTCTGAAAAACAACACTCAAGCTGGTGAGATGGTTCAGCGGGTAAGAGCACCAACTACTCCTCCAAAGGTCCTGAGTTCAAATCCCAGCAACCACAAGGTGGTTCACAACCACCTGTAATGAGATCTTACACCCTCTTCTGGGGTGTATGAAAACAGCTACAGTGTACTTACATATAATAAATAAATGAATCTTAAATAAACACCAATGACCAAATTGGATATACAGATAACCAAGCAAGGCAAATATACAAATATGGATTAATTTAAACAAGGAATATTCTTATAGCTCTTTTTAATAAGTATCTAGATTTTAAAAAGATTTGATTGTATACCCATGAAAATAGAAGTCTCATGGAAATATTAAATATTTATCTACAGATATTCCCAGTAAATCATTCTTTATAATAGCAAAACAATTAAAAATAAGAATGAATAAAACACATATTAAGTTAAATAAAACAATAATTCTCCTCATATAAATGGAAAGTTTTGTAGCTTCTAAAAGGCTAGTATAGAATAAGTTCTAAAGAGCATATAGAAACATTCACAGGACATCACAAATCAGAGGTAAAAGAAGTAAAGCCTGGCTTTATGTCACACACTTGTAATTATGTGTGCCATATGTTCATGTATACATATACATGCTTGCGATAAATATAGGTGTACATAGGTGTATATTTCATTAATTATTAATCTGTTTTACTTGCTGTGTATAGAATGTGGATGCATAATTATGTATACATAAATAAATATGTCAGTTATAGAAAGAAGCTAATAGGAAGAGTTTTTCAGCATTAAAAATACCTGACCAATACAGATGCAGATAGAGCCAACCATCAGACTGAGCCCAGGGACCCCAGTGGAAGAGCTAGAAGAAGAACTGAAGGAGCTGAAGAGGATTGCAACCCTATAAGAAGAACAATATCAACTAACTGGACCACCCAGAATTTCCAGAGGCTAAACCACCAACCAAAAAGAATACATGGAGGGAGCCAGGACTCCAGATACATATGTAGCAGAGGATGGCCTAATCTGACATCAATGAGAGGAGAGGGAGGCTTGATGCCTCAGTGTAGGGAGATGCTAGAGGGGTGAAGTGGGAGTGAGTGATCCATGGAGGAGCACCTTCATAGAGGCAAAGGGGAGGGGTAGGGGAGATGGGATGGAGAGTTGGTGGAGGGGTAACTGCGAAGGGGGATAGTATTTGAGATGTAAACTAATAAAATGATTTAATTTAAAAAAGTAGTTCAAAAGTTGGAGGAGAAATATAATCTACATATATAGTACTTGTGTATAAATTAATAAAAGAACACTTTTTTCAAATTAAAAAAAAATTCTCCAACTAGTAGCATTGCAGACTTTGTTCTTTTAAAACTTACTCTGTCTCTACAGATTTGTTTCATAACCGGAAGAAAAGCTAATAAATAAAATATTGACTTCTATCACTTGGATTTACACGAGTAAAAGGTAAAATGATTTATCTTTCAAAGTATCTATTATGAGTGACCAATGCCAACATTAAATAATATTATTACTACTGTGTCGGCAACATCTCAAAAATCAGGGATGATTACACTGAGGCATGCCTCACTGAGGCACGCCCCAAGAATGAAAATCAGAACGTCATTTTCACCCTCTTATCCATGGAGCTGAACAACAATGAGGTTGAGTTCATCTGATTTTAGAATGCCATATTAATTCAGTGCCAGAGTCATGATGAGCTGAAGTACAGAGACAACACAAAACTGCATCTGTCTCACTAACCATGAGTCCTCCCATCCTTGGCACCACAGGTTTGTGGAAGGAGAAGCGGTGTCAGTCATACACAGCCTGTCCAGAGTTCCTGTCCAAATTCCTAAAAGGTGGACCCAATGTGGCCTTGTGAAGGAAATCACAACCTCTCGTGAGACAAGGGGACGTCATGAATTACACAAGATTATGAATAACAGGCAAACAGGAATTAAGGGATTCACTTCCCACTCCAAAAAAAGTTTAATCTACTCAGAAAAATATAATACATGCTTAAAACGATGAAGATCGGGGAAAAGAACATGTACCGGACATATAGAGATCTAAACAAGGCAAGAGCAAGGAAGTCCCACGCTTACAGGTAGGTTAGTGTGGCAACTCTAAACAAGGGTATGCTGCATTGTTGTAACTGGATTAGAACACAGATTTGTGAAAGCAGGCACGCATGTCTAAAGCTCTGAAGGTGTTTCTCAAATCTCCTACACTATTTTCTTAGGGCAGTAGAGTTACACATTTTATCCTAAACTATTTGACAACATGATGCATCCAGTAGGTTTAATAAATACATTTTACTTAACATTTCTATTTTTTCTAGTTATCAGATACAGACAAGTGAAGACACAGAAGGAGAAAAGAGGGAAAAGAGGAATGAGAAAGGACATAGCATTTTTGCAAATCAGCTTTTATAATAGCACAATTTCTGCTTCTTTGTAATCATTTCTCCAAAAGGATACTTAGTTAATGTGAAACACAATCCCATGATCCCTTGGCTTTTCATTTCATATCTAAAGTTCGTATATTGAGAACTGTTTCTAGAAACGTCTAGCTGTGA